>JAMZDL010000110.1:0-101546 GCA_027579765.1 Candolleomyces efflorescens
CTCACCCTTCGCCATCCATAGAAATCTGATACAATATGAGTAGCGGGCACTGCGGCGCCAGCCGGCTCAAAACTTATTGGAACAGCATGTCCGGGAGAGAGAGTAACATGTGATATGCTGGGTAAGCTATTTACGTAATCATAGATTACGTAGGCATCGTGTTTCCTCAAGGTCATCCGTTCAATTCTAGGGGTCATCTTGACTTGTTTGTTTTTTTTGCCAATTATTTCTCCATAGGCGGACATGCTCGGTGCGTCTCAGTCTTTATCATCTACACTCGAAACTCATGGGAGACCAGTACTATCACCAGCCCAAACTGCTCCAGTATCTTCGTCCGTTCGTCAACCCACACTTGATCCTCTCCCTTCTTCTCTTTCTCTCACTTGATTCTTTTTTTCCTTGACAATGCCTGTATTCGAAAAATCTGGCAACTTCCCCGGGCACCCCATCTCTTTTTCCCCTCAGCATCGCTCTCATCTTTATAGCACCTCCCAAACCCGAGTGCACGGCCAGCTGTGGAAATGAAGTTCATGTCAAAGCCAGGCGCAGCGGCCAGAGTTTTGGGCTGCCAAGTTTCCACCAACGCTGCCATGGAGGACCTCCTCGGATCCATTTAATCCGGCACTATATAGTCCCTGCCACATTTGGATTCTGTTGCGTATGTACCACCATGTCGTGATGAAGGAAGCAGCGAAATGTACACACAAACACACACATACTGACACCCACAAAGTTGATATCGTTCCTCGATCTCCCCTTAGTGAGTTTGTATTCCGTTGCGTATCAGCTATAGTGCATAGCGACCAAAGAAACACTGTTTGGAGAGCCGTCCTGTCTTCACCTTTATTTTCAACGACAGCCGTCATTGAGATCGTCCCCGCCTGCCCAATACTGAGTGCCCAACTTCGTGATCGTGGAAACATCTCCCATTCCCATTGTTCAGTGGCACGTTGGTCCCGTTCAAGCTCGAGATTCCACGGCGACGATACCCCGAAACCTTAGTGACTTGGCGGGGACACAAGAGTGAGAATGCTCGGTACGCCTGATTTCAAATTTTCAATGTTTCTCTCCTTCTCGAAGCTGACCCGCAATAGCTCCACCAATTCAAAACATCCCAAACGACATTTTGCAAGAAATCTTCTTGCATTGCCTTCCAGAGCACCGACTGCTGATTGACATTCTTCCCTCAAAGGCACCAGTACTCCTTACACATGTATGCCGACGCTGGAGGCGTGTCGCCTTGGAGTTTTCGACGCTTTGGACCTCCCTCAATTTGACATTCCGAACGCAGAAAATGCTGCGTTATTCGAATCTGCAGGCAATTGCCGGTGTGCTTAAAAGGTTCAAAAAAGCGCCAGCTCGCCTTCAACTCACTGTGGCATACCACAGCGACAACCTCGTCCTTGATACACTTCTTATCCCATTCAGCACATCGTTGACTAGCTTGGTGCTCAGTCGAGTCCCTATCTCCCATATTCAAGCACTTCCTCATGGCCTCTTCCCTTCGCTCGAGAAGTTGGTCATTGCAGTCAATCACGAGGAATTCGCACGAAGCCCATGGTTGCTCACGCGGGCCATTGTGGCCTTTGAGGACGCGCCTGTCCTGCGACGCCTTGCAATCAACGACCTACGCATCATCGGCATCTTGCCAAACAGGACGGACACATCTCGCTTTCCATGGCACCAACTCACTGACTTCATTGTCACCGATTTCGACACGAGTTCCGATCCCTTTCTCACTCAAATCCTCCCTCGATGCCTTGCACTCCGATCGTTCCACATTTTTTTGCGAGAGGAAAGTTGTGGTGAATTCTACAGGGATACGTGGGCAAACAAACCGGTCAGGTCCATGCAAAACCTCCAGTGCCTGAGCCTGAATTCCTGGGCAATCGAGATGGAAATGGGAGCCTTCCAATATCCCAACTTCCTCGATAAATTCAAATTCCCTGGACTAAAGTCTTTACGACTGGAGGGCTCCGAGATGGACTTTAGTAACGAAGGTGCTTGTTCTCCAGGGGAAGTCGACCGGTTCATCCACAAGTTAGAGAACGAGTTCCAGCTCGAGTACCTCTCACTTTGTCACAGCCCCGTCCCCCGCGAAACCCTTGAGCGTTTGTTCAAGGCTACAGCCAACGTTGTCACTCTCGACGCCCATATTTACAGCAACTACGAAAATCTCTTCGAGGCGCTTACGATTGGCCAAGATTCTGAACAACGCCTCCTTCCTCGGCTGAAGACCCTTACTCTGGAGCTCAGTAACTTGGAAGCATGGGATGACGAAAGAAGGACAATTCACATTAACACTTTCGCTGTGTTCCTCGAATCGCGCATGCGACACTGCGCTCCCGAAGATCGACTGCGCAAAATCGTGCTCTATGGACCGGATGCAGATGGGGTTCCTAGCGAAGTACCTTTCGTCCGAGAAATTCAACCATACCTGGCGGAGGGATTGATTTTGGAGAAGCACCTTGTGGAGGCTCTAAGGGAGGGGAAGGCGGACGATGGATGGATGGAGCGAGCCCCTGAGTTGCAGGACTGGTTGGAGGCCAACGCTGTATGTAAACTAGTGTCAGGTAGGTTTTCTCCCCGATTCAATTCAGCTTTTCTCGATGCTGACCTGAGGACCCAGTGGGGATTATCTGATATCATGAAAACACGATCCGATGTGTACACCTTCAGATCTTACTCTACTCGCACTTGTTGTCATACAACGTCGTACTACAAACTGATGGCGCCGGGGATCCTTACTTCGAATGCAACAATAAGTGGCTAGGTAAGTACCTGCTACTGACGCAGCTAATATTCCGAGTCCATCAAATCATGTCATGGCCATGGCCTCGAGATTCTTGCAAGTGGCTCGAGCGCCCATTTTTTGGGGGGGACAACACGAAAACTCCGAGTCACGATTTCGGTCCGTGGCTGGCACACGCACTGCCAGTGGCCACTGAGCCATCTGACCACTTTCACGTACCTCCGAACTCGAGGCGGGTACATACCCCATCTGAAAATTGACACAACAATAGCTTTTCGTGCGTCGACCCTGCAACCTGCTCGTAAGACTGCTATATACGCCATTGTCAGCTATAAAGGGCAAGTTTCTCTTGGGCGATGTGACTCCTTCATGAAGTCTTTTGGGCCAACGGGTGGCACTCAGATGCCTTCGGGCTCGTATATAAACGCTCGAGATCAGGCCAATCGCCCTGCTAGGTGCCACACCCCCGGGTGTTCCTCCCCCTGTTTTCCACATCGATATCCACCTTCATCCTTTTCTTCTTCTTGTTTTTTTTTTCTTTCTGCTTCCGCTCTTACTCGTCCGTAAATGGTGGCTTATCGACCCACTGAGTTGACCGACGAAGAAGAACGGGCCGAAACTGCTATCAATGTCATATCTGATGCGGCGGCCACCGTCAAAAGTGCCGCCACAACAACATGCACGCTCGGTGCGCCGTCGGCAAGTCTGAGACTCCTACAACAACAACAACAACCTTCGAGTTCAACGTGCCGGATCGACAGCCTCCTGTTCAACCCCAAATTTGTATTCGAACAGGCGCGGAGGAGGCATGAGGCTCGGGTAGATATCGACGCGACTTGCACGACTACTTTGAATCCGACGCGCGATTCATCGGAAGACTCGAGTAGTGTGAAGGGCAAAAACGTGATGGATAGAGCTCGGAAGGCTCGAAAGGATGATTTGGATAACGCGACACCAGCACCAGCACCAGCGGCTACGACGAAGACTATCACCAGATCTTCGACTTCAAAGAAGAATTCAACTTCGAATAATACCACAAAGAAAGGCGCGACTCCGGTTGCTAATACGACTGCTGGAGAGACAAGCACTCCGATAGTGGAACTCGGAGAATACATTTCCGCGGGGAAGAAACCCGTTCATTGGAAGATACCTGAAGAGCTGTGGAGGCCTGCGTTCCAGGAAGTGTCAAACGACGCGATTGTAGCTGCTGACCCAAGATTGGACGGCGTTGCACCACAGTATGTACGTGACCAGTTGGAGGATTTCGGGAGTTCGTGAGTCCACTACATTTATCTCAATCATCGCCGGAGCTGATGATTTACTGTAGACTTTTATTTGGCATGACGGGAGTCAAGACTATCCCTCCGAAGAACAATGTTCTCCTATCACACATCGACATTGTGTACCCAAACGTAGCGACGATCCCACCGACTCATATGGTCGCTGTATTCAGCAGCCTCCGAGCGCGTCCTGCTACCCATCCCCCTGTTTCGATTTTCCCGGTGCATAGTATTTTCCTGGCAGCGCATTGTGCGCGGTTACCTCTGCTTGCCGCTCCGACGGCGCTTGAGGTCGCGAGACCTAATTCGCGCGCGGAGAGGACTCGGACTGAGCGGACGGCTTCGCCAGGATCGGACTCTTCTTCTTCGGGTTCGGGGTCAACTACGACGGTGACCCCACTGTCAACTCACAGACATGCACGTACCGACGTGCTCACTCTCCCGGTGCTCCGCATTGGCCTTCCCGATCCCGATACGTTCTCGATGCTCGTTGGGTACCTCTATCACAAACGGACTGATATCCTCTTGGCAAAGCTCTTACCGCTCCCACCTCCGCCGAAGTTGGAAGTGAATCAGCTTATCGAGATACCGAGATTTGGGAGGGAGATTGGGAGAGTGTGTGGATGGCAAAAGGTGTTTAGGGGGTTGTGGAGGGTGAGAGGCTTGTGGATGAACGTGTGCCAGTTGGGCATTTTTGACGAGTATTTGTGGGATACGCTGGAGTTGGCTTGGGAGGTTCTGGTGGTTGCTTGGGGGGTAGAAGAAGGCCCGGGAGATGGAGGGAAGAAGGGGGAGGATAACTTGGACGATGTGCCACAATCCCCTCGAGAGTACGAGGCTGACCGATCTGGATGATCTTCGAGACTGCTCTTCACGTTCATTCAAGCCCTCGTTCTCCCGCCGCGCTCCTTCCATGTGTATCACTCATTCATTCTAGCTGATTCAGGAACTTTCTATTGTAGTTTGCTCGGACTTTTCCTTCATTCATTCATTTGTACTACAAGTCATATCATATCGCCGCATCTGTACATTTCTTTGACATGACCGAAGATCGACCGCATTGTGCGCTGACTGGCATCGGCTTCGAGCTCCATGGCACAGCTTACGAGAGGTGAAGAAGGATGACCCACACCAAGTCCAGCGGTACTGCTGATGGAAATTTTTGGGTGCATGTGTACGAGAGGATTTTCAGCTGCCAATCATACACGTTTCCTGACCAGAAAGAGGATGGTAGAGGCTTGGTGCACAGCTGGAAGGAACCCGCAGCTGAGCCAGTCAGCTCTGGAGCGGAGGCAATGAAACGGATCAGACGGCGAAATACATTCATAGTCCACCGCATAAGGCAATTGTGATATGTGGTACGATTTTGTTTGAAGAGACTTTGAATGACCTCACGTCAAGTCCTCCTCTTCATCACCCTGGATACCAATGCCCCGCGTCCCCTCGATATCCCCAGCAACAGGCCTCCCGACGTCCCCAGCCTTCATCCACACCACAGACTGCAGCTTCCTCGACAATGCTGGCAGGACCCTCATCTTGCGTGGAGTAAACCTCTCGGGTGCTTCTAAAGCACCCGTCGGCCACCAGTCCCAGGTTCTCGACGATTTCTGGGACAGTGCAGAGGACGGCGGGGAGAGCTTCGTGGGGAGGCCGCTGAATCTCGACGATGGCTCTGCGGATATCCACCTGGCACGCCTAAGAGGCTGGGGCTTCAACTTTCTGCGGTTTCCGTTTACTTGGGAGGCGTTGGAGCATGAGGGACCGTGAGTCGCCCGCCTTGTTTCCTTTGTTCTCTGGCTCACAAGCTACAGAGGGAAATACGACTATGAATTCATGGACTATACGATACGTGTCTTGCAAAAGTGCAAGGACTATGGCTTCAAGATTCTAATGGACCCACACCAGGACACGGTACGTTCTCGCAATCTCGAGTCTATTCAAATTTCTAAAATACATCCAGTGGTCTCGCTTTTCGGGTGGTTCAGGCGCACCCTTCTGGACACTCGCAGCCTGCGGGATAAACCCGCTCAATATCACAGCAACCCAAGCCGCCATCGTCCACTGCGAGTACCCCGTCGCACACGATCCCGATCCAGCAACGCTCCCCGCCATGATCTGGAGCACCAACTACGGTCGCCTCTTCTCCCAAACCATCTTCACCCTCTTCTTCGCCGGCCGAACCTTTGCTCCCAACTGCCTCATCGACGGCATCAACATCCAAGATTACTTGCAAAACCACTACATCGAAGCCTGTGGCCAGCTCGCTGACCGGATACGTGCCTACGATAACGGCAGCTTGTACGAAGACTGTATCGTTGGATGGGATTCGCTAAACGAGCCGTTCGAGGGGATGTGTGGATGGGAAGACCTCAATACGAACCCTACAAAGCAGGGGTCTACACTCAAAAAAGGAACGTACCCCACTCCGGCGCAGTCGTTCAGGCTGGGCATGGGTCAGGCGCAGACAGTGGAGCACTGGAAGTTTGGATCACTGGGTCCTTCCAAGGATGGTTCCGTCACTATCGATCCCAAAGGGCACAAACTATGGGCTGACCCCATTACCCCTCCACCTCCTGCTCCACCCTCCCAAGACGGCGACGAGGTGACCGAAGGTGACAACGGCGAACAACAAAGGCTATCCGGGGAACAGCCTGATGGGACCAATGCCCGGTGGGGCTGGAAGCGGGATGTCTCCAAATGGCCGTTGGGGCAGTGCATCTGGGCATTGCATGGCGTTTGGGACGTCGAAACCGGGTTCATCCTCCGGCCCGACTATTTCAAATACCATCCCTCTACCGGCCTCGAAGTGGAGTTCATCGATGACTTTTGGAAACCCCATTGGCAAGCGTACATGCGCAGGCTGCGCCCTGCGCACCCTGAAGCTGTGTGGTTCATCCAGCCACCCGTGTTCGCTATGCCGCCTGAGATCGAGAAGGAGGAGGTGAAGGGACGGTGTGCGTATTCGACGCATTATTATGATGGGTTGACGCTTTTGACGAGGCATTGGAATTGGTTTAACGCGGATGCGTTGGGGTTGTTGAGGGGGAAGTATGGGTCGACGTTGCCTGCTGTCAAAATTGGTGAACCTGCCATTCGGAAATCCCTCCACGAGCAATTGGGTATGCTTAAATCCGATGCGAACATCCTCGGGTCGTACCCCACCGTCATTGGTGAAATCGGGATCCCATTCGATATGGACGGGAAGAAGGCGTATGGGTGGACGGATGGGGGGAAGCATAAAGGCGATTATAGTCAACAGCAGAAAGCGTTGGACGCCAACCTCAATGCGTGCGATGGGGAGAACGGGTTGAATTATACGATTTGGACCTTCTGTCCGGACGATCATAGCCATGAATGGGGAGATGGATGGAATATGGAGGATTTGAGCTTGTGGAGTCCGGCGGATGTGTGGGAGAAGCAGAGGGATGGGAGGAAGAGGAAGAGGAGGATCAGGGCGGCTGGGCTGCCTAGAATAGCCGAGCAGGCCGCTGTAGATGGAAGTGGGCCTACAGAGAGTCGAGTGCCCTTGGTGTCGCCGAGTGGTGAGCAGCCCAGTCCGTCGTTGGCGATGGTCGCTGCTGCGTCGTCGTTCAGTTTGGCGACGTTGGGCACTGCGACTTTGGCGGAGGAGTCGTGGGAGGAGGAAGGGGGTCCTGCTGCGTTGGGATGGCACTCTAACCCGTTCGACTTTTTATCGGATGGTGCTAGGGCGGTCAAGGCGTTCAATCGGCCGTACCCTGTCAAGACGGTTGGCAAGCCCAAGACGTTCTCATTTGACCTCAACAAGGCGACCTTTAGGTTGTCGATCACTGTCACGCATGAAGATAGGCCGAACGAGGAGGGGTTGGGGAGGAGGAGGAAGCCTAAGCGTCGGTCAACGGAAGATACCGCGAAGCCTGGTCAAGTCGAAGAGGAGGAAGATGATCCGGAGGACGAAGACGAAGACGCGCTCGGAACGGAGATTTACATTCCACTCATTCATTTCGCCCATCCCCGTTTACTTGACTCACCCTCCCGCCGGAGATGGGTTCGTGCTCAACAGAAGGATATTGATTCACGGTCTGTCTCCACTGTCTCCACGAGTTCGAGCGAGTCGTTGGTTGCAACTCAAGCTAATGCCTCTTCCGCTGCACTTGCAAGACCGGGAGGATCTGGGTCGGATAGTGGGACCACGACTCCTGGATCGTTTGATTCACCTGTACCCCCGTCTGCTGGGCTGAAGGGTAACGAGAGTGTCGGGTCGGTCGCTACTGCCGTTGATCAGCAAGCAAGTTGTGGTGGTGAACGGAACGTTTTGCCTGTCGTTGGAGCCGCACCCCTCTTCCACTCGAGCATTGTACGAAAGAAGCACCGCGATGCCGTGCCCATCGTTCCTGGGACTGTAGACGATGGAGAGGAGGTGGTGGATGTTGAAGTGAAGGTTAGTGAAGGCAAGTGGCGGGTGGATGGGCAGACGCTCGTGTGGTGGTATGATGCGCCTGAAGAGGGTGAGCCGGAGAAGGAGGTCGTTGTGGAAGTTAGGAGGACGGGAGGTGCAATTAAGGTCAAGGAGATGAAGGCGAGGCAGGAGTCGTGGTGCGAGCAGCTTTGTCCGCAGGATGGGTGTGCCGTTATGTGAGTCAGGAAATCAGTGTGAGGGGGGATGCGTAAGCGGATATGCCGCTGCCTGGTTGCATCGGATTAAGGATGGAGTATCCTTTTTTGTACTACTATTTTTCTTTGGATTGTTCGTCATCGTCCGTCCAGCTCTAATTCTTCTCTCTTCTCTTTTTTGGGATTTTATCTTTTACGTTTCTGATTGCAGTCATCATCATGAATTCTTTTATGAGCATCGTTTTTTTATTCCATGTAACACTATTCGACTCGTCCGGACGATTCACTACATACATATAGTACATACATGCACACTTACATACCTAGTTTTTTCGACATGTTACTTCCCCACTTTTGTACCAAATATAATGTGAGTGCTTTGTGTTTTGTTGCAGTCCTTTGTTTGACGAGGCTCTCCAGATCGAGTTTAGTCCTGTGCGCGCGGAGTCGGCGTGTTGTGTGTACATCAGAGGATAATGCCACTCCACCTCGTCTGCTCTTTCTGCCTCTTGGACTGTTCTCTTTCAAACTCAACCTCATCTTCCAGTTGGCTAGAGTGACTGATCACTTCGCTCAAGCGCGTTCGAGCCCATCTATTTCAAGTCGTTTCAGAGGATGAGCTCCCATGATCGACCACTCACGGGGCACGAAGAGATGGACATGCTCCTGGAGATTAAGGTGGATTCAAATCATCCCAACTTATCTCGTGCCCGGTAATTAATCTCCCCTGCTCCACCCTTTGACTTTCTCATTGTGGAGTCAAGACATTCTCGTGAACGGCTGAGTGGTGCTGAGGCCTATCTAGCCTTACTGGTGGTTCGTATCGAGGGAGCGAACGGAATCTGCCATGGAGGGGGCTGGGCTTACGATCCTTCCACGCGCAGCGACCAGGGGGTCCCTTCTAGAGACTGAAGAATGGACTGGATCACTTCAGCCAATGAACATCGCTGAAGGCAAACATGAGCCACCCCTTGTCGACCCAGTTTCTCAGGATACTTAGTGGAGGTGGTTGTGACTAAAAGGCTGCTTGGCACATTCTTAGTCCCGCCGGGAATGAGCTACCTCCCGAACACTAGAAGTAAGTGCTACGACTAGATCCTCTCTCTCTCTTCTCGAATGAGGAATGAGAGGTATCACACAGGAGATTGGTTAGCCTGGATGATGTGAGAGGAGATGTTCAATGTCTCCAAGGACTGCGATCGTCGGGATCATCGCGATTACCGACACATCCTTCTAGCGTACCTCAGGCTTTTCGTCCATACTACCGCCGACTATGACCTCGCTAGGTGCCGCAACTCAGGCGGACTGAAGGCGCAGTCGTGGCATCTTGAGGTGGTTGCGAGGGTTCAGCCACTCGGAGAACCATTTCGCTCCAGGACAAAGGGTAGCAAGCAGTTTTCGAGCTCCTGCTGTCGCCGTCTTTCAGAATGTGAAGTCGCGGGCTGGATTGCTACCAAAACTATATGATCGCCCCCAGAGCCTAATATCCGAAGCTCTTCTCAAAAAGTCTTCCAAAGATGAGCCTCGGATATAATAAATGTGCAATTGGTCCTTGCATGGGCTATCCTTGTATGTCAGTGTATGTCACCTTGGACGTGGATGGAATCTGACGATGGGGCATTGAAGGAGATGTGCAAACTGGGGCGTCAGTGTATCAATGCTTGGATTGCTTTTTCGATCTTGGTTTTAAAATCGGCACTGGTGCCTCCAACCAGAAATATCTCTCAGTGGATAGACAGGCTGTTGCAGGTGCTGCGTGTGCCTCACGATACTATTTGGCTGAGAGAGCCGTTGGCGAAGGCCTCGAACAGAGTACAGTCCTATTTATGGTCTCGCATAGTACATAGCTTTGGTTCTCGTCGTTGCTACATAGTGTTTCTCGACGATCAGGCGTCTATCAATATGCTTCTATTTATGCGCCTTTCGGGCCATAATTGTGCTGAGCGCTGAGGTATGTCGCAAATAGACCTTGGTAGGCAGGTCTACCGTTCATCACCATGACACCACTGGGAATATGGTTGGCCGAGAGCTAGTCCGTATGCATATAGAACGACCTCCGAGTCAGTGCAATTTCCGATGTAGTTGGAGGTAAAGAACAAGGTTTCTCAGGTATTCAATTAGACTGAGCCTCGAACCTTCTACGCTTTGACTTTGGTCAACAGTGGCTTTGCACTGATATTTTGTCGCGTTTGGCGACCACAGTGGGCAAAGCAACGCGATTGTTGCCCAAAAGGGGTTCCATCAACCTTCAATGCAACTGTCAACACGGCGGTGATGGGCAGCTTGCCGATGTCATTATAAAAAGGCAGCAACGACGAGTGTTGGTTTTCCCCGAGTTCGACTCGTCGCTCAACGGCTTCTACTTCCTCCCTTCGATTTTCAAGTTCTTACAACGCATTTTAAAGCTTAAAGTACGCTCTTGAAGAGACATCTTTAGCTTCCTGGTTCTAGACCTCAGTTCCTCTCTACAAATTGCGTTTTAAACGACCCTTGTCCCCAAGAACTACCTCCCCTTCGAACGAAGTTCAAGCCTCAAACTACCCCAACCGCTGGTCAGGTTCAGAGTTTTCAAAAGCAACCGTTGCATTCCACCTCGAACGGCGCAAACGCTCATTCCTCCAAACCAAACTCGCATTCCTTACGCAAAACCAACCAGCCATGTTCTTCTTCAAGTTCTCCTTCATCCTCACCATCCTCGCCTTCTTCTTTATGACTGCCACCGCTCTTCCAGTCGCTTTCGCTGGTAGCGAGGTCGCCAGTGCTCCAGGCAGCCTACTCGGACGCACGTATGTTCAACGTGCCGCCAGCGTTGGTTCCGTGCCAGCTGTCAACGCCGCGCGCGAAGCTGAAACAGGGGATGTATACTACGGACGTGCCCCAGAAGCTGAGGCATCGACTGAGGAATTTGTGCCTCTCAAGCGCAGCGAGCGATTCCAGCGCCGTATGGCTGGACTCAACCGTCTCGACTCGCAGCACTAAATCCGATCACTCTCCCTCCGACTCGACCTGTGCCGAAGGCGTTCTGCGAACACCCTTGGTCAGACGAAAACTTCGATGAAGGAACAGTTTGTAACACTATGCACGACATGCCCCAACGGAACTGGCTTGATGCCGGTGCTGTTGTATGACTTCAATCACCACCTTCGACCTCTTCTCCCCCGCCACTACATTCGCCAGTTCGAATTACACCGCCTCCTTACACATCTACATCCACACACACACCCCCTTACCCGCATACTAGCTATGTTTCTCGCCAGTCATAGACACGCCTGTAGATTCTAGCGATTCGTCTTCGAGAGCCACTTCCTCCTTCTCTTTTTTTATTCGACTTCTCTTTCCCTAGCGGACCGAGCCGGGCTTCGATAATTTTATTTCCGGGTTTCAAGAATTCGATAGACTCGTTTTCTCGTCGTTGGGGTATTCGTATTCGCATGGTGGTACCTATGTCTTTCGTATTCAAATTATATGTTGTAGCGTTCTTCTTGCTCTCACAAATGCCTTGATTGACAGCAAACGAACATGTCGATGGGTGAGTCCTGAGGTTCACTGGGCGAGTGAACGAGTGAGAGCCAGAGCAAGAGCATACTCAGGATCATAGGGTTGCCTTCTAATGAACAGTAAGACTGGGTTTCCTATGCCCGTTGTCCAAAGCAAGGCCGCTTGTTGAATGAGTACCATGCATTGACAGTATTCAACGACGAGGAGTCCGATGTAGACTTGGGCCATTACGTCAATCACCCCGCCATTCAAGCAAAAAGCAAGACTCCGCTAATCGGATGCCTTCCTTAGCTCAAGCTAATGTCCCCTTCGGGGTGACATACGAAAAAATTGGAACGATACAGAGAAGATTAGCATGGCCCCTGCACAAGGATGACACGCTTTCCCGGAGTGGTAGACCTACGGGTCTCAATATTTATTTTTTCCTGGATCTCAGCAGATTTTATTGCGTTGCGCGCAGATCATCATTTTTAGTTCTCGAAGCTTAGCGTAACAGAGTCGTTCGTAACCAACTGAGAACTCGCACTGAGTAAGTTTACACTACTTTCAACAACCTTTGAGCCAGAGTTCTTCGCGGGGTTAAATTGTACCCATCCCCGTAGAATGGGTCGGGAAAACCTGCTGTGCCTTTTGTGCCGTGCTTCCTGCAAGTGCCAGCACGACGAGCTCAAGCGCCCCATGGGCGCTAGTATGGCGGAGTGGATTGTTGTCTAAAGTGATTGATCGCAGACAAGCTACCGGCATCTCGGCCAAATGTCGCTCGGATAAACGGAAAGAAGGATCAATGGAACGCAACGGACTGCCAGACCACTCATTCAAGATTCTCACTATGTAGTCGTCGCCCATTCTGGAAGGAAACAACTGCGCCGTCACAGGCCGTGAACGCGTCTCTGCGGCCAGCTCTCAATGTATCTAGTTGCTTGGTAATAACCGCCAATAACTGTTCCACCGAGAGGTATAAAGGATTCGTTCAACTCGTTCCTTGATGTCGACGTACTAGACACTGAATCTCCCTTCGACCAATCCGACATCATCCATTTCCAATTCTGCCAAGCGACAACTATAGCATGCACGTTACCCTTCAGCTTATCGCCTCTCTGGCGGCAACTCTGGGTGCCTATGGGGTATACAAAGCCTTGAAATTCGTCTACGGCAATGTGACTTCACCGCTGAGACATCTCCCTGGACCACCGAGTAAGGGCTTCATTTGGGGTAACCTCAAAGAGATTGTCGATGCGGTACGTCTCATTGTACCCTGCACTTTCCCTTTCCTGTTGTTGACCCATGGTGTTCATATCCAAACAGGAAAACTCTGTCCTCCACGAAAAATGGATAGAAGAGTATGGCAGTACGATCACGTATAAAGGATTATTCGGGGTGAGCACGGTCGTGTGTATTTCGATCGAATTATCACTGATAGGATACCTCAAAGATGCATCGACTTTATACAACAGATTTGAAAGCTATCAACCACGTACTAATGAACAGTTACATCTATCAGAAGCCTGGACCTGCGCGGTACGGTCTGGAGCAAATATTGGGGAAGGGCGTGCTGGTCGTCGAAGAGGATGCGCATAAGAAGCAGGTAAGGCCTAGCTCCCATTCTCATACCGGATCATTCAGAGGTTGAAGAGGTACTTTGTCGCAGCGCCGGGTCATGAACCCAGCTTTCGGAGCAGCACAAATCCGCGAATTGACTGATATCTTTATCGAAAAGTCAATTGAATTGCGAGATGCATGGGAGCTAGAAGCTCACAAGGAGGGTAGTGATAGCCAACCAGCGACGATCGACGTATTGTCATGGTTGAGCAGAATGACTTTGGATGTCATAGGTTTGGCTGGTACGTTTCTCGCGATGCTCCCCCGAACTCTTACATCTGACGACAATCCTGCGGTGCATTAGGATTTAACTACAAGTTCAACGCACTGTCAGAAGGAGAAGGGCAAAACGAACTCAACCAAGCTTTCTCCAAGATCTTCGAAACCAGTGCGACGGTGTCCCTCATTCCTTTACTTAGAGGGTTTGTCCCAGCGTTGCGTTGGCTGGTGAGTCGGTCTATGACTGTTCAAGATGCTGTTTGGTAATCTGACTATCGTCAAATGCTGCAGCCAGCCGACCGGGACGCCGAGACCAAGCAGGCTCGTAAGACCATGGATCGGATTGGAAGGGAGCTTTTAGATAACAGCAAAGACGCGTTGCGCAAGAGTGGGATGAAAGTTGAGAAAGGGAGCTTGAAGAGCAAGGACCTTTTGACTTTGCTCTTACGAGCCAACATGGCGACGGATATCCCGGAACACCAGAGGATGAGTGACGCTGATGTTGTCGCTCGTGAGTCTTTTGATCTCGTTCGTTGAGCTTTGATTTACTTGAAACTCTTTCCAGAGGTTCCTACTTTCCTTGCCGCTGGCCATGAAACGACAAGGTCAGCTGATACCTGCTCTATCTGACGATATTTCGTACTAAGGCGGCCGTTTGAGTTTAGCACGGCGACAACATGGGCTCTCTTCGCACTCAGCATAGCACCGCAAGTCCAGTCGAAACTTCGGGATGAGTTGCTCACCGTCTCCAGCGACAACGTATCGATGGATGAACTTAACGCACTCCCTTATTTGGACGCTGTTGTCCGTGAAACCCTCCGTATTCATGCTCCCGTACCGTCCACTCTTCGGGTTGCCGTGAAAGACGACGTACTTCCCTTATCCTCACCGGTGACCGACAGGAATGGCAAGGTGTACGACTCTATCCCGTGAGTAAAGACTCCTTCCCCTCCTCATCTCTTCTAACCGGAAGCTTACGAAATCCGATCTCAGAATTCAGAAGGGCCAGACGCTCTTCATTCCTGTTCTCCCAATCAACAGAGATAAGAAGATATGGGGTGAGGATAGTCATGACTTCAAGTAAGGCTTCCATCTGGTGCCAATCCCTTTCGAGTGCTAATTACGTACTGTTGATACCAGTCCTGAAAGATGGCTAGCAACTCCTGAGGCGGCTGCAGGTATTCCGGGTGTTTGGGGCAACATGCTTACCTTCCTTGGAGGGCCTCGCGCGTGTATTGGATATCGTTTCTCGCTTGTTGAGTTAGTCTTCTTATTGCCCTCGGCCCCTCGTCCCAATATTGACCTTTGCATCCAGGATGAAAGCTCTTCTCTTCACGCTTATCCGGGCGTTCGAGTTTGAGCTGTCAGTACCACTTGAGGACGTCGGGAAGAAGTCCTCCATTGTGCAAAGACCTTACTTGAGGTCGAATCCGAAGGCGGGGAATCAGATGCCGTTGAAGGTGAAATTGTATCACCGGACATAGGCAGCTTATCTTTAAGATACATGGTCATTGCAATGTAATTCTTGACGGCGCCATGGTCTCTCTATCGGGGTACCTCCCCAGCTAACGATGCATTTCGAAGCGTGGGCGAGGCGCCTCGGTAATTCATTGCAATCAAACTACACGCCTCGTCAAAAGGCGACTGCTAGTAGTCGATTCCTAGCCTCTCACCCTCAACAATCTCCATCTTCGAGATAGCGTGTTCGCACAAAAGGACAGGTTATCTCAAAAAAATGAGTTGCAGAACGGTCAGTTCATGTTCAACCTTCAATGTTCAGGCAAACACAAGCGGAAGCAGGATCAATGGAACATGTCGGACCGGGCGTTCAATTCACTCACGATGAAGTGAGCCTCCTCTGGCTTCGTTACGACCTCACGACTGCGCAGCCAAAGGCCGTAAACGCCCTGCTGCGGCCAGTGCTCAACCTGTCTATGTGCTTGATGATAATCAGCGAGTGATCCGGCTCTTTGGGAGTATAAAGGACGACAATCATCTCTGAGTCTCCCTGGACCCTTTACTGTCGACCCCAGCCAATCAGACATCGTACATTTACAGCCGAACCATGAACCTCGCCACCGTTGTGCAGCTTATCGCCTCTCTGGCTGCAGCTCTGGGAGCTTATGGGCTATACAAAGCCTTGAAATTCATCTACGTCAACAGGACTTCGCCCCTGAGAGATCTGCCGGGTCCTCCCAAGAAAAGCCTCATTTGGGGGAATCTTAAAGAGGTTATGGACTCGGTGTGTAGCTTTAACGGCTCTCGAGAGGATCGATCACTTACTTTCCCTATCATAATAGGAACACGCTGACCTTCATGAAGTATGGATCGAGCAATACGGACGCACCATGTCTTATCAAGGTTTATTTGGGGTGAGCAGGAACGCTGAGCCCTCATTAAGCGCTCACTGATAACGATGATTGAAGATGAATCGACTTTACACGACAGATTTGAAGGCTATCAACCACATATTAATGAGCACCCATATCTATCAGAAACCTGGACCGGCGCGGTACCAGCTGGAACAAATTCTGGGCAAGGGTGTTCTTGTTGTAGAGGGCGATGCGCATAAGAAGCAGGTCCGTTCCCTCTCATACCTTACACCGGAAGAATGTGAGATTGTTGACATCGAGGTCATTCAGCGCCGAGTCATGAATCCAGCTTTTGGGGCAGCGCAGATTCGCGAATTGACGGATATATTCGTCGAGAAGTCCATCGAACTTCGAGATGCATGGGAATCAGAGGTTCGGAAACAAGATGATAGCAGCGAACCACCAACGATCGACGTATTGTCGTGGTTGAGCAGGATGACCTTAGACGTGATTGGTTTGGCTGGTAAGTGGTACTTGAGCAATGTCATCTTTGTCACAGGTGAGCAGTTTCTGACGGTGATGCATTTCCGCTGGACTAGGCTTCAATTACAAGTTCAACGCCTTGTCTGAAGGCAAGGAACGAAGCGAACTGAACCAAGCGTTTGCTAAAATCTTCGAAACCAACGCGTCAGTGTCTATTATCCCTTTACTTCGCGGGTTCTTCCCAGCCTTGCGCTGGTTGGTACGTCTATTTCGTCCATACCTCAAGCTATCAGGTGATTGACGAAGACTATAGCCGGCCGACAGGGACGCAGAGACAAAGCAAGCTAGAAGGACAATGGACAGGATTGCAAAAGAGCTTCTGAACAATAGTAAAGCCGCTTTGCGCGAAGGTGGTTTAAAGGTTGAGAAAGAGAGTTTAAAGAGCAAGGATCTTTTGACTTTACTCTTGCGTGCTAATATGGCGACGGATATTCCGGAACACCAAAGGATGAGTGAAGACGATGTTCTTGCCCGTGAGTCGTTTATCCTGGGCCTCATGGCCTGGCCCTGCTCAGTCAGTTGATTCAACTCCCCAGAGGTCCCGACTTTCATTGCTGCCGGCCATGAGACGACGAGGTAGGCTTATGCATTGCTCAGAAATTTAAAGCCACGTTGACCCGAACATCTGGCCAATAGCACGGCAACAACGTGGGCCCTCTTCGCCCTCAGCAAAGCCCCAGAAGTCCAAGCGAAACTTCGAGACGAGTTGCTCACCGTTTCGAGCGATAATGTGTCAATGGACGAGCTCAATGCACTGCCTTACTTGGACGGCGTTGTCCGTGAAACTCTCCGTGTCCACGCACCTGTGCCATCGACTCTGCGGGTCGCTGTGGAAGACGACATCTTACCCTTGACCACGCCTGTAACGGATAGGAACGGCAAGGTGTATGAATCTATCCCGTGAGTAGTAGTATTAGGCTCCTTCGGTTCTTTCTCTGCAGGTATAAAGCTCACCCATTCATTTTAGGATTCGGAAAGGTCAGACCCTCCTCATCCCTATTCTCCCCATCAACAGAGATAAGAAGATTTGGGGTGAGGACAGCCATGAGTTCAAGTGAGCTATTCCTGTCTTGCTTTCCGCAATTACCGATATGGTATGGGTGCAAGCTAATTTTCTGCTGCTGTATACAGCCCTGAACGATGGTTATCAACTCCCGAGGCGGCTGCCAGTGTCCCCGGAGTATGGGGCAATATGCTCACCTTCCTTGGAGGACCTCGAGCGTGCATTGGGTATCGTTTCTCCCTGGTCGAGTAAGTGCCACGACATCTCTTAGTCATATTTTGACCGTTCAGAACGTTCACTTTAGAACGAAAGCACTGCTGTTCACTCTGATCAGGGCATTCGAATTTGAGCTGGCGGTTCCCGCTGAGGATATCGGGAAGAAGTCTTCCGTAGTGCAGAGACCTTACTTGAGGTCAAACCCCAAAGCTGGAAACCAGCTGCCGTTGAGGGTGAAGGTGTATCAGAGGGCGTAGGTCGCCATTCACCCCAGCGGTTGTACAATATTTTTGCTCGTTCTGAGGCTTGGGTCTAGAATACCGTTCGATGATACGCCTGAAGCGCCTCGTCCAATCGGCTGTTGTCCGATGCCAAACCTCTGATCCGTCTATCCGTAATATAATCAGATTTCTGTCTCCTGGCACGAAAATCGAAGATTGACCTTCAGGTGCTCTGTTCAGAGAGGGTCACCTAGAAGATAATGACCTGTGCAGCTAAGCTATGTAGATGAGAAATGGCAGTACTTCTCTCTGAGCACAGAGGAACGGATCACTACAGCGGCTAACCGTGACCGTGTCTCGACAAGAATGGGAATTTATGACGTCAGGGAACTGCAACTTGAACTCTCCCACTGCTGCGCCGAAATAGGCCCACCTTGATCTTTTGCGTGCTGGCACCTGCTCAGCCGATACGCAGCAACGGTGCTACTTATATCCAACGAGCTTCTATAACCTACCTTCACGTTCTGTCTCTTGCACACCTTTACGTTCCGCAGTCCGTTTCCTGACGACCTTACCCTGGACCCTTGTCCTCAAACCACTTGAAGCCGATAACCACGATGAGCGCTGTGACAGAGCTGCTTTCACCGGAACGGCTTCTGCTGGCCAAGGAGCTTGCTACTTCCCTTGCGGTCACCTTTGGGGCATATGGCGTCTTCAAATTACTTCAGTACTTCTATTCCGAGTGGACTTCGCCTTTGCGAGATCTTCCTGGTCCGCCGAATGACAGCGTGTTCTTTGGGAATCTGAGGCAGATCTGGGGAGGGCTGGTGAGTCTTTACGCTCAAGGCGTCGGCCTGCTTGACTCCATATGACCGCGGCCGTTGTCTTCGTCTCGACGAGAGTCGCTGATCAAAGTCTTCACTTGCGAACTGATGTCTCTATTGACAGGATCCTAACAGCGCCCATGAAAAATGGGTGAGGGAGTATGGGCCAACCCTCACCTATAGAGGACTCCTTGCTGTGAGTACATGAAAGCTTGTCCTAACGTTCCCCTGTGCTAGAGAGAAGAAGCTCCACATTTCCACTTTCTTTCACAAGGAAGAAGAGTCGGTTTGACAGATAGACTGACTAAACATGCTGTACAGTCCAAGAAACTTTACACCACAGATTGCAAGGCCATGAATCACATTCTCATGAACAGCTTCGTTTATCAAAAACCTGAGCCAGCCAGATGGTTTCTCAGTCGACTACTGGGAGAAGGTGGGTGCATCCCATGTCGACTTCTCGCCCTTCTTCTTGCCGCAGCAGGGCGTCGTGATGTTGTGAATCGCTCTTGACCAAATTCTGTTCTTCTTAATAGGCGTCCTCATCGTTGAAGGGGAGACACACAAGAACCAGGTTCGTTCTAACATACATCTCTTTGAGGCCGCTTGGTATTTACATGAGGTTTTAGCGCAGGATCATGGTTCGTGAAGTTTACGCTGTGTGTGATCGCACAATCCTTTCTAAATGATCGTCGCTCGATAGAACCCGGCCTTTGGAACTGCTCAGATTCGAGAACTGACAGAGATCTTCATTGATAAGTCCCTTGAGGTATGTAGCTGTGGAAACTCTGACGGACTTAAAATACCGAAAAGTTCTCTAATCTTCTTAGCTTCGTGATGCGTGGACCGCCGAGATCTCCAGAGAAGGCGAAGTAGCCAACGTTAATGCTCTGGCATGGTTAAGCCGGATGACTCTCGACGTGATCGGGCTAGCTGGTGAGCATTTGATATACCATCTCGTACGGTTCGTTTGTCGATAGCATGGAGCAGGCTTCAACTATAAGTTCAACGCTCTGGCACACGGAGAGGAAAGAAGTGAACTAAGCCATGCCTTTGCCAATCTGTTTGGCAACGCTGCGGCAAGATTAGGATTTTTTGGGATCATGCGTGCAAGGTTTCCTTTCTTGCGCTGGATAGTGAGTGCATAACCGTCTTTTCTGTCCCGTTCACTAAACTCTGTGTCCAGCCTATGCCCAGAGAGGGGGAAAGGAGAAAGGCTCGAACGACGATGGACAACATTGGCAAAGAACTTCTACAGAACAGTAAAGATAGTCTGGTGAAGGACGGTCAATTCGAGAAGAGCAGCCTCGCGAACAGAGATCTTTTGACCCTTCTAGTACGGGCGAACATGGCCACAGATATCCCTGAAAACCAGAGGATGAGTGATGAGGAGGTCCTTGCCCGTGAGTCGGATTCACCTCTTTTGTGCAGTCAAAATCATCTGAAATTCGTATCTTTTTCTTAGAGGTACCGACCTTCATTGTTGCAGGTCACGAAACGACAAGGTACGTAGGGCTTCACCCGAAAAGCTTAGCAAGAAGTCATCGGAGTTCCATTCTAGCACTGCGACAGCATGGGCACTGTTTGCCCTGAGCAAGGCTCCTCACGCTCAAAAGAAACTCCGTGATGAACTGCTAGCGGTCCCGAATGATAACCCGTCCATGGAAGAGCTGAACGCACTGCCGTATCTGGACGCTGTTATTCGAGAGACACTGCGTCTTCATACCCCTGTCCCCAATTCAAGTCGCGTCGCTATCAGGGATGACATTCTCCCGCTGGGTATACCTGTGGTGGATAGGAATGGGAAGACCCACGACAGCGTCTTGTAAGCACACAGACAACTTTGCACCGAGGTGCCATGAGACTGACCCGGATCTACAGAATTCGAAAAGGCGACGAATTGGTTATCCCCATCATGTCAATCAACCACGACAAGACGATTTGGGGCGAAGATAGTCATGAGTTCAAGTAAGGCACTTTCAAACTCTGAACAAACCCTGCCTCTTTCTAGTGGACCCGCATTTATTCATGTGATTTCCCTTTACAGGCCAGAGCGGTGGGAATCCGTACCTGCGGGCGCCACTGGTATACCAGGAGTGTGGGGTAATACGTTGTCCTTCCTCGGAGGACCCCGCGCTTGTATCGGCTACCGATTCTCGATTGTGGAGTGCGTACTTCCGTTTCACGTATACGCAGAGCTCTCGGATTAATCGCGGGTTTTCATTGACAGGATGAAAGCCCTCCTCTTCACGCTTGTTCGGCGGTTCGATTTCGAGCTTGCTGTTCCGTTTGACGATATTGGGGGAAGGAAGACACTGGTGAGGCGGCCCTTCGTCAAGTCCGAACCCAAAGGTGGAAACCAGATGCCGTTAAAAGTAAGGTTGTATCAGCCAGTCCAGTAGGCCAATGTGGGGAGATTTGGATGCAGTTGAAAGTACTACTGTGATCACTTTTTGATAATCTACATATACCCTGTCGTCGAAACTATCACTTGTGGTCGCTTCCTTGCGTAGTCCACTTACTGATTTATATCGTCTATTTGAAGTAAGACTGGCTAAGACCAAGAAGATAGGACTGCGTTGCATGTCATTTGTCAACCTGAGTGCAATGTGCAATGCAGCCGGGAAGTTTGACTCTGTTTGCAATCAGGGCAGTCGGAGGCAAGTGACAGCAGTTCCGGCCGCAGATCCCTGGCGGCCGAGTCGTCCCTCTCCCCAACCTCATATGCCCACTCGCCCATGCGGACATACACGATAGTAGCGAACTCAAAAGGCTCCCTTTAGCTCCCCCCAGCTCCCTCCAGCCAAGCAAGTCTCCAAAGAACAAGGAACTTTCGGGCTAGGTGCACACGGTGGCATTAGTTCGCAGAAGTTGGTATCGTGACACAACATTTGCTCCCACTGTTCGTTTCCACATGGGCTCTGGCTTTTTCCCGATGTCTATCTTGAACATTGTGGTAACTATAGGAGTAGGCAGGTCGATGATGCACCTACTAACGCCTCAAGCTGGAACTCTGGCCGCTGATATCTCACCTGAAGGACACCTTGGAGGCGACACGATTCTCTGCTGCAGCAATGAAGACGATTGGTTCTCTTATTAAAGTTGTTTTCCATTGGGTCCCACCGATGATGCTTCTGAGAAAAGTGCGCTTGATCTGGCCGCCCCATGCTTCCAATCGGTGTTCGCGTAGATCGTTCTCAGATCTGGTGCATCATACGGTGATGGAGGCCAATGCTAAGCCCTCTTCAGCCCATCGGACGGCTTCGCCTGACGAGGCGTGCACAAGGCTTGGGAAACCTAGAATGAGTTACCGACTCGTATTAATACTTATCTCAAATTTCACGAGCTGGACAGACGATCCCCTTCCCTTCCCGTCCCCAAGAATTCGAAATGTCGAAGCGTCTGGTCTTAGCTGGGGCACTCGTCCTGCTCACATCCACACTCGAGGCGCAAGCGCGTGCGTTCACAGCATCTCATCTTTTCCATTACTTCAGACTTACAGCGTATCTTCACACCAGGTACATGGGACGAAGCTTATGCTCTTGCTAGTAGCGCCGTTGCACAGATGACCCTGGATGAGAAGCTGGGTATCGCTGTTGGCACCGGGCAGCTTAATTCCAACCGTAGGCGTTTTTTTCTTTTCGTAATTATCGCAACTTCACTCTGAATGTGTTCGAAGGTCGCTGCGTTGGCGACACCACCGCTGTACCTCGTCTGGGTATCCCTTCGATATGTATGCAAGATGGGCCAGCAGGCCTGAGATTGGTGCGCAACGTTACCGGGTTCCCCGCCGGATTGAATGCCGCCTCCACATTCAGTCGAAGATTGATGAGGGCTCGAGGGAAGGCGCTTGGGGAGGAATTTCGCGGAAAAGGAGTGCAGTACGTTTGAATTCTCGTCTTCTCGAGTTAAGCGGTACTGATCGGTAACGTTAGCGTTCATCTGGGGCCTTCCTTGGATATAGTATGTATCAAGTTGGTGTGCCAACTCTCCGCTCTGATGTTGATGCTCTGCCAATGTCAAGATGCGGAATCCCAAAATGGGACGCGGTTGGGAAGGCTTCGGACCTGATCCCTACCTCAACGGAGAAGGAGCATACGAAACCATCATGGGCGTTCAGAGCGTCGGTGTTCAAGCTTGTGCAAAACACTTGATCGCCAACAACCAGGAGCACTGGAAGTATGGGCTCTCGGCGAATGTTGACGATCGCACGATGCACGAGATGTATTTCTACCCTTTCCTCCGAAGTATCGAGGTGCGCCTTCTCCAGTTCAGAGTTACTCGGCATCTATTCATTGTGTCAATAGGCAGATGTTGCTTCTGTGATGTGCGCTTACAACCGCGTTAATGGAACTTCGTCGTGCCACCGCGCTGGTGTTCTCGGACCTGATGGAATGCTGCGAAAGGCCGGTTTCAAAGGTCACACATCTCCAATACAACGGAATTAGAATTCACTTTGGCTAATTGCTGATAATGCGCTGTGCAGGATATGTGGTTAGCGATTGGGGCGCCACCCATGATTCAGCGGCGGAGAACGCTAACAACGGCTTGGAGATGGAACAGCCTGGGGATTACATTGTAGTCGGTAAGGGCTCACGTTCAGCTGTCTCTGTGATTTCATTGACGCCATTCTCATTATCGCCTATAAGGCGGAGGTGTCTTCGGCGGAAACGGTTTGCGAAGGGCTGTCAATAACGGTGAAGTCTCCCAAGCGGTAAGGCTCAATCATCTGAGTACCTTGTCAGTCATAATTCTAATTCCTTCCTCTAGCGATTGAACGAGATGATTACCCGTATCATAGCACCGTTCTACCGCTTCGACCAGGATAAGGTGTGAATCTTCCGGGATCGAAAAGTGTTCCCCCTTGAATATTCACTGGCATCTCCAGGATTTCCCCGCCACGAACTTCGACGCCCAGAAACGCGATGGCTCTGGGCCAAAGAACTTGCGAGTCAATGTGCGATCAAACGAACATACTGCCCTCGTTCGCGAGATTGCTTCTGCATCGGCAGTCTTGCTGAAGAACAACCGTACCACCACTACCGGAGCTCCTACTGGCGCGACCGTTCGAGGACTTCCTGTGGCTTTAGACAGAATCAAGACAATTGCTGTCATCGGTCAGGATGCGAAGATGCCTAAACTCGATTGCAATGAGATGGGCGAATGCAACGAAGGTACCATGAGCGTTGGGTAAGTGACACCCGTTCATTGCAGAGAATCGAGTCTGATGCCCATTCATTATATCTGCAGATGGGGCTCTGGATCTAATTCTTTGGAGTTCCTTGTCCCTCCAATTGACGCTATCACTTCGTTCGCCGGATCATCCGCCACCATCACCTCTTCTTTGTCGAATGATCTTAATGCCGGTGTGAATGCTGCCCGAGGCAAAGATGTAGCGTTCGTCTTTGTTAACGCGTGAGTGACACTCGAACGAAGTTTTTATCAGAAGTTTGGCTCTAACCTAAGAATCATTCGTTTCAGGATGAGCGGTGAACTGGCGTTCTACGCTGTTGTGCATGGCAACATGGGTGACAGGAACGACCTTGATTTGTGGTGGAGAGGAGGAAGCCTCGTTGAGAGGGTTGCAGCCGTCTGCAGCAATACCATCGTCGTCGTGCACTCCGTTGGACCTGTGTCATTCTCCTGGAGCAACCATCCCAATGTTACAGGTATCATTTATGCTGGAACCCCTGGAGAGCAGACCGGCCCCTCGATCACTGACGTATTGTTCGGAAACTACAACCCCAGCGGAAAGCTTCCTTTCAGCATTGCCGACGTAAGTGCTGTTCATACCCATTTCGGACGGCGCTGACCGTCTTCCTGCTCATCACGCCAGAACGAAGACGCTTACGGTACCAAGATTGTTTACAATAGTCTCGGGTTCCCAGAGGTAAGTTTTTAGATTCAGAGAGTTCTTCCGATATGAGGTCTGACAGGTTTGTATAGATCAACTACGATGAGAAGTTGCTCTTGGACTACCGATACATGGACGCCAATAATATCCGACCACGCTTCGAGTTCGGATTTGGTCTGTCCTACACCACCTTCGCTTACTCCGGCTTCTCGCTCAGCCAGTCGGGCACCTCGTATACCGTTACGTTCACTGTGGCGAACACCGGTGCCTTCTCTGGCGCTGAGAAACCTCAGCTCTACCTAGCGTACCCTCCTTCCGCCGGCGAACCTCCTAAGGTCTTGCGAGGTTTCGAAGAGGTCATTTTGAATGCGGGTGCTTCTTCTCGAGTTAGCCTGACGTTGAGCCAGAGAGATATGAGGTCTGTTGTCGCATTCTTGACCTGTGCCTTTGTCGTGTGCCTAACTTCTAGCGTTTACAGCGTTTGGGATGTTCCAAGCCAGCAATATGTTCGTCCACGGGGCACGTTCGGCATCATGGTCGGAGCGTCTTCCTTGGATATCAAGTGGACTACCTCTGTCACCGTGTAATTGATAGCGATAGGGTGAGTCAATTGTAAGTGGAAGCCATCGATGGAGAAGTTGACAGTATATCATCTGTAGCTGGTTCAAGGTAACAATATACCCCGTGATTGGAGTCTTTAATGGAGTTTGTAAATATACCTCTCTCACCTACCATGTAATTCAAAGCAAGGAGCTTGAGATCTCTACATCTCATATCACATTATTATCGGAATTTGTATCACGACGGTGGTGACAGTACGAAAACAATGGTTCCGTCTATTGTCTACCTTGTAGAGCCGTGCTTTGACCATGATGACAACTTTGAGCTGATCAAAGCCACCGATTGCGTTGACTGTGGCTCGTCTATTTACCTAGCACGGATGCCGCACCCGTAGATCAAAGCACACAGCTCGAACTTGCTCATATACTCTGGAGAGAGCATGTCTGAATTCATCCGCCCAAGCCTCGAGGCTACTAACCACCCCCCACACTCGTCTTCTCATCCACCGTACCAATCTTTGCAATGCCCGTTCCGCTCTCCGCTGTTCGCAGCTCCTCCGACCTCAGAGCGTGGAGGGCAGACGCTTATGGGATTGCTCTCCTCGCAGCGTCATCAATGGTCCTGGCGCACGGCTTAGACTTGGGTCACAGTGCCTTCGATCAGGAGTACAACCGACTGTGCTGCGAAGCGATCATGTCTTCATATACCGGAAAGCCTAGCGAGACCTTGTGCACCAAGGGTCCATATTACACTGAGAAAGAAATCTTGAGCATAAATAGAGAAGTGAGTTCATGACTTCGACACCCAAGTTCAAGCTTAACAGTTTACTTACACGCTTTATTACTACCCAGCAAGGAATCTTCAAGTTCATGAGGCCCGTGATGATTAGACGTGATTGCCTTGTTGGTCCACACCATATCAAGATCGGCCAGGACGGGTTCGCTTTCGTGAATACTGACCTAGCGAAAAATGCTGGGACGTTCGGTGCCTTGGAGGCCTATTCCCTTGAGTATAAGGCTGAGTGGACAGGACCGCAGCTCGACGACCAGATGTTTTTCCGAAGGCATTCGGTCACCTTGTTTCTAGAAGGGAGAGCCATGCCAGGGTACTTCAAGTACATGGGGACTTTCTACTTGAGATTGTTTCGGAATGTTAACCTCGATATAGTCTCGAACCCGGCGTTTTCTACGTTTGATAATGATCAGGTGAGTGTCAATGACTTATTTATGATGTATTTATTGCTCGGGCTGACCTCTGGAATTTTTTCAGTTCAAAGATCGTGTCAACGGAGTGACAGCGGAGGAGCGGGGAAAGTGCCCATATGGTGCACCATTGCTCATCGTTCAAGCTGCAAAGGATCTCTGGGATGCCAATCCATTCAAAATGGAGCTCGTAGCTTAGATATGTGAGCCCTTCGTCTCTGGGCCTCTGGCGAATGCTTGTTTGTTCAGCCAACGAGGCGAGCGAATCTGAATCGCTCGGTGGGTCCTGTTTCTGTTTTTTCGAAATGCTTGTACTTTACTTCAAATTATGATACTTATGAAAGCCATGGGCTGGTGGTTTACCGGCGTTACGCCTCCCAGCCTGGGACGCCCATCCCGACATAAAAAATACTACTAATTGGTGTCTTTCGGTTAACTACCACAAGTCCTCATATCCTCTCCCGTTTGAACCCGCAACGGCGTTGATGCACCTCCAGCTGACCTTTGCTCAGTGACTTTCCCGTTCACCGGAAAGATCCAGCTGTTCTTTGGGCGGACATAGCGGCAAAGCCTATGGGGGAAAGGGGGCATTGCAGGTCGACTGTGGGCTCATCTCCGACAGTGGCGACCTTCCGCAGATGGAGAATCATCCGGGTCGCAAGAATGCTGTGAACGGAGCGCTGGAACCTGTTGCAAAATCCAGGATGAAAAAAAGGGTCAAAGCTTGCTGCTTTCAAAATGTTGAGTCGCTCCTTACACTGATAAAAGGGCGAAGAAATAGGTCTAGACGGAGCGCGATCATAAATTGGTTATACTCGAGCAGATCTCGAAGTAAGCCGAGCGTACCGGTGCCAGCACATTGACCAACATGTTGGCCGTGGAGACAACTGAAGTTGATCAATCGATATCGTTAGCTTTTTGCATACGAACAGGGGCATGAAATTTACTTGTCAACGCAATAAAATAGAATGCCCCATCGCGGTAAAACACATTCAACAAGGGGTTATTTGTTGATCTAAATTTCTGGTAGCCAAGCCATAGCGTCACCGTCATGACCACTGAAGAGTGTCAGCTTTCCGTGCACCTCACGATTCATGTTAAAAACAACGTACCGAACTCATTAAAAAGGATCAGGCCATACGCTGCGGAAAGTAACTTCGCCCTGAACATGTCGAGTGCCCAACACGTCGGGAATGGCGCTACATCAAACACGAAGACTGACTCGGAGGAACACAAATCAGTACGTGGATGGCGTGGGTCAACTGGTCCTCTCACCATGTGCTTGAAATTTCCCAGTGAAGGCAAGACCCAGCGCAGTCGCACCGAGATCGATGAGCTATGATGATGGGCGGTCAATCCCGTATTACGGAAGAGTATCAAGGCAGTTATGTACCACGAATTGAGCGATGAGATAGGCTTTGAGTCGCCGTCCTCGCCCACCAAGCGCGTAGACGCGCAAAACTAGAACTGCTGATCAAAGTCAGGACAGATGTTGATCAAGAGAGCGAGATGATCATTTACCTTCTGCCAGCGCCATATTGAAGAAAGTGCAACCTGAGGTCGCGGAGTTGGCATCATCATAATCATATGGAGGACCGGGAACGAAGGAACGCACATCCAATAAATATGTACAGCATTCGGCAGTGCTATATCACGTTGTGAGCAGTCGTACTCTACGATTGCCGTGTTATACGAACCTCGGTTGAGAACGAGCTGCTTAAGAGTACTGACGTTGAATTGTAAGTAGTCGAGAGGAGCGTAGATTCGAGAACTCACGATACGGCGCCAGGGGCAAATCCAAGAAAGGGATATATCGCAACGAATAGAATAGCATGTGGCCCAGGTTTTGCTGTGGCGGCCACATAAACTCAACCTGGTGTTAACGTTGTTAGAATAGGTCGGCGGCGACAAGAGCCTCCTCACCTCCATAGGTAATGTATGAATATAATCCACGAGCTTCAATTCGAGCAAGGACAGACTCAGTAGAGTCTCAGCAGTCTCAGAATCTAAGAGACTCACAAACAACGTCAGGGATAGCACTTTCATGATGGTTAGCCCTGCAGACGATCACATCGGGATTCCCAAACGTACGATTCATGGACTTTGCGAACATCAGCATTGGAATATAAAAATGGCGAGAGTATCCACACATACTGTTACACTCCTTCTCGCAAACCCGTCGCGAACCGAGAAAGGTAGTGGGCGAAAAGTTTCTGACATAACGCTTGTTTCCACAGGTGAGAGTCAAGGGAAATTGGACAATTATAACATAGGTCGTAGTTGACCCTTAGTATATATGTGCAAGCGCCATAGCATTTGAGGTCTGAGACCAGGCCTCTCTTATATCGCACAGCTTGTCCGAGGGCCCACATCCATGTCAAGGCGTTGCAAGGAAGGGGGCGGCCGTTTCAATTGCGCGGATCGAATACAAGTATAACATGATTTTGAAGCCGAGACAGAGTCATTCAAGATGTCGGTTGAGGAGCCCGGTAAGTATGGGAAGCAAGAGAGCGCCGCGACGGTCCATCGCGCATCAGGTAGAGGGGAAGGTTCAAACAACCAACAGGAAGAAATTGGGTGTTGTCCGCAACCAGCAGAGTCGAGTTGGCCGCAAAGCAACGCTCGTGACGTCACTTCCACGGTGATCCCGGCCCGCTCCCGACGACCAATGAGAGTGCAAGGATTGGCATCGTATTACTCCCGACCAACTCCGAGTTGAACGAGACGCGTTCCTCTACACATCAGCAACAAGCATCACGTTTGGTGTCCAGCCCTTGAGCCTCTAGGTATGAGATTCCAACCTTCGACCATTTGAGAGTAACCCCAGCCTGCAAAGGACTTGGACTTACTTGACTATGGAGAGCGAGCCGCCGCCACACTTTGCCAGGCAAACTTCTGCTAAAAAGCCAAAGGCGAGGCATAGCTCATCTACCAGCAATCTTGGCTTCGAAGTCAGGTCAACGAATGGAAAACAGAGAGGAATTTCTTTTGATTTCTTCAAAGAGGCTCCACTTGATATCCTTGGGGAGGTGTGTAGACTCGTACATCTACAAATTGATGCGGCTGGGGATGCTGAACTCACGGGTCTGATTCCCTCGGAAAAGGTTCTTAGCTATCTCTCTCCTTTGGACTTACTCCGGCTTTCGCGCACGACGAAGGCACTCAGACGATATCTGATGAGTAAAACGTCTTCTACGATCTGGAAGTCTTCGCTTGCGGTTATTGAGGGGCTCCCACCTTGCCCCGAGGATCTTTCAGAGCCTCAATATGTCAACCTCATGTTTTGGGGTCATTGTCACGTATGTTTTCATAACTCATGTCGCGCTGTTAGTGTTTTCTTGATCAGTTTGTGTCTGTAGGTCTGTTTTGTTGAGGGCCATAAATTGTTCAAGTACATGGAAGCTCGAGTCCAGCTCTGCTCACCGTGCGGTGTAAATGCGTGCGTGTCATTGCGCCAGATGTCCGCAAGGATTGAACGCTCACAGAGAGTTCCTCACCGTGGCTTTCAGGTTTCTACCTTGGGAACACCTTCCTGGAGTTATCGACGAACGTCTGAAAAGCCTGATCCCTTCTATTGGCGAAGATCTGTGCACGCACGAGCGAGAGGTCGGATACGTCGTTTGTGACTCGTACGAAAGAAAAAGCAAGCGAAAACGTGACACTCCTCCGACCAGTTTCTTCCACATTACGACCGCTGTTCAGCTGAATAAAGAGCTCGAAGCACTTGGAACTGAAAAGCTCAAGAAAGCTCGAGTGGAAGACCGAAGCATAGCTTGGAAGAAAATCAAAGAGGTAGGTTATGCTTAGGTCTCCATGTCGTATGACTGAGTTGATGTCCGTTCAGCACTCAGAAGCTTGTAGGGAGTACATGACTTGGTTGACTGACCAAGAACGGGAACGTGTAGCCAGAGCTAGGAGTCGAAGGAAAGAGCAGTAAGTCAGTGACATTCCGTTGTGAACAGGTTGCATATGAAATTCGCATTGACAAAGGTTACGAGAGAAACTGGCTGCGCTCGGTATTATCGTGACTCTTTGAACCCCGCTGCCTCCCTGACATCTACTCTCGGAATAGGCTGGGAACACGAATTTGACACTATGGGCATCGCCAATCCCAGGGTGCCCAACGCCGAACTCTGCTATTACGCACACCTTCAACGGGCGGAGGAGCTCACTGACCAAGGTGCGTTGGATATATTAGTTTCCCATCTCTTGTTCATTACTTGGCGGTCATCCAGTATGGGAACAAACGAAAGACGACTGGGTGATCTTCATGCAGGGCGTCAGAGGTATTCACGAAAAAAACGCCAGGTGCCGACAATTCAAAACCAGAATCAAGACACATATCGAGCCGGCATACTCACAATACGTCCTTTCGCAGCCTGCTAATGCCGTGGTTCCGACTCTCGCGGAAGTCGTGCGGATGGAGGAATTCCTCTCCGTTGCAGCGAGCCCTCCCTTCGACCATGATCTGCCGGACGGTGCGTTCGACGACGCCATTGCTCACCTGCCCGAATTGGTAGCCAAGTGGCAATCGGCGCGGGAGGAAGTTGCGATCCAAGTTCTGCGAAGTTCTCCTGTTTACGCATCTGGCGAAGAGGTGCCAGAGGGCGTTCTATCCCATGCTTCGAGCGTGTTTTCCTGCAAGAATTGCTCCAGAAATTTGTCGTGCCCCTCCCTCTTTGTCCATGAATGCTTCCTGCGATCAGTCCAAGTTCCGACCAGGCGAGTCTCAAAGAAATCGAAGACGAAGGAGGAGAAAGAAGGAGGGAATGTTGCATCTTTCGCTCCAGAAGGAACGCTATCGCAAGAAGCCCTTGATGACATGATCCAAAATGCATTTCCGAACGTTCGTTCGTGGCAGCCTAGCCCTTTTCTCGTTTTCGATGGCCCAGGATATCACCATACTGTCGCAGTTCTGGATTTACTGGGGCTTAAACGAACGACGACGGCGGAGGAGCTGCGCAAACTTAATCCTACTCTGGAATGCCGGTGTGAGTGTTTTGGAGGAGGTAAGGATAGGGTAATGAGCTGGTTGGATGCCGTGAGTTGTGCTCCGTCCGCCTTTTTCTCGACTTGGCATCTCATCGTAGTCCTTCCAGCTCAAGTATTGCAAGCGACACCGGTCACATTCATACGAAGGCTCATTCGCCATTGTGCACGGCAAGGTAGCTGCTCGTCGGCAGATCGCAAAGTCTATGGACATTTGTTCTTGGTGCCAGATGAAAAGAACTGACTGGCGAGTCGGTTCCACTCAGGGGGCTGTTGAACACTATATGGAGGAGTACGTCAAAGGGATCCGGCTCCCATAAACGAAGACTTCGGCTGATTGACCGTGTTTTCAGACATCAATGTACACAAGCTGAAGCACAAGCATTCGAGAATCGAGCATTGAAGGAGGAGATGGTGGATTGAATAACTTGTTCTTGTAATATTCAATTCCATCCCATATTCGACCACACTTTCGATGGGCTCATTACCCCACTTTTTGCGGCCGAACACTCCTTCTATCTACGGGTGCACAGATTCACAGCGACAATTGAGCATTAAGCGTCGTCCTGTTCCTTTCAAGAGCCACATAGTTCCCAAAAAAATGAAAGCCTGACGGGTGAGTGAACATTATGTCCGACTCAATCGCATGGCCTTCATCGCGTGCTTCTCGGCTCCGTCACCGAGTGAAGTGACGGCAAAGCTGATAGGAGAAGGAGGTATTTGGAAGGCTGAGGCTATAGTTTCATTTTTACATGAAATAGCTGCGACCCTCCGTAGATGTAGGATCATACGGGTGGCCAGAATGCTATGGATCGCGCGCTGAAACCTGCCAGGACGATAAGTAAGTGGCAAACCCTTACGGATATCAGATACTGGGACTCTTACACTGCAAACATGGAGATGTAATGGATCTAGAAGGAGTACTGCGTGAGCTTGCTGATTTCGACGAGAGCCAATTGCTTACCGGTGCCAGGATGTTAACCAGGATATTAGTTGTCGACATGGCTAAGCGTCGAATGACGATGGGTGAATTTCATATGGAAAAGATATTGGGAGGAGGAAACGAACTTGTCAACGCAACGAAGTAGAACGCCCCATCACGATAAAACACATAAAAAAGAGCACCGTTTGTGGTTTTATACTTCTTGTATCCAAGCCATAACGTTATCGTCATGACCACTTCTCGAAAGTCTGAGGTCAGCTATCCACTGGCACGTCCATGGGATACGGTCGACCCACCAAACTCATTGAACAGAATCATACCATACCCTGCGGAAAGCAGGGTCGGTCTGAACCATTGAAGCTGCCAGCATGAAGGAAATGGGGGCACGTCGAATGCAGCAACTTTACCCCGCACAGAGTGAGTAAATTGAGTGTCAACTAGCATATGATCGACTCACTCTGAGCTTGAACTTTAACCGCGAAGATGAGCCCCAAAGCAGTCGTCCCAAGGTGAATGAGCTAAGATGGTGGACCATCAATTCGCTGTTATAAAAAGCCGTCACGGAGACAATACGTACGACAAAATGTGAGATAAGATAGGCCTTGAGCCTTCGACCTCTTCCTCCAAGGGCGTAAACGCGCAAAAACAGAATGGCTGTGGCGAGAATGTCGGAATACATCTCCGAAGGAACATACCGTATATCACTTACCTTCTGCCAAGGTCATGTTGAAGAAAATGCAGGCTGTGGGGTGTCACTATTGTGGGCCATGAGTCCGGAGAGAGGAAAACCTACCGCAGATGCATATCTGAATTGCACGACAGCTCTATCATGGCGATTAGCGGTAATACGCAAGGTTGGCAATCTGAAGGACCTCGGTTGATAGCGATGAGCTGATGAGTACTGGGGAAGAGCAAGGAATCAACGTGAGGGAACACTGAGCGCAGAGATTGAACTCACGCCACGATCCCAGCGGTAGATCCAGAAAAGGGATATATCGCAACGCATAAAAAAGGACTTCACCCATATTCGGTTGTCTTGACCACATAAATTCAACCTGTGTACCGGTATCAAAAGTGGGACAGGAGGTATAATTTTAGAGGGAGCTTTGTTACCTCCATCGGCAATGTTTCAAAATACTCCGCCAGCTGTATGAAAGAATCAAGGGATCAGCGCTATCGGTCGTTTGTTTGAGGGTTCGAGATGCTCACGAATAATGTTAGCGCCAGCACTTTGCTTAATTAGTATTGCGAGAACTCCGCCAAGAGAGCCAAACCTACAGTGCATTGACTTCTCAAGCCCATCAGAACACAGGTTGAAAGTGGCTGAAGGCGAAAATACATACCGCTATAGATCTCCTGGAAAATCCTTCAGACAATGGCACAGGGAATATGCCCGGGGCAGATTCAGACATGACTGCCGCTGGGCTCATGAGTGAGTGGGCAGTCGACCGAAGTGAAGGTCGACAGGAGAAGGAGGGTAAGCTGCCTTGGCTCATATCACAGGGTTATGTACCAGCATGAGGCGAGCTGCCTTGACTCGGAAAATTTGGATAACGACACCGAGTTAAATATGGAACTTGGGGTGAACGCACGATCAGTTTTGAGAGCCTCTTTCCTCGTGCTTTTCACAGCCTGTTCATCTATGTTGATAACGGGCGCAACGAGTATAAGCTTATGGGGCTGAAGCGCCGACAGTCCGATCGGGATGTAAAGCCCTGCGGGGACAGTGCAGGCCCCACCTAGAGTCACCGGGAGTAGTCCAACGCTCGGACATAACTCGACAAGCCGTAAAATGGTCCTAATGTTTTTAGGCATGAAGAGTCAGAAGGAACTGACTGTTTGCTGGGCCAATCTCATAGTCAGACGTTAGAGATTCAAGAGTCCGAGTCTGTCAATAGCGCTTTGGCCGGTGGCTGTGCTTGAGTTGTTTGGCAACCAATCTCGAAGCCAAACAAAGCAACCGCACGAACGTCCGAAAGGGGAAATGCCAGGTTCCCACTAACGCCGAAGCCATTGTTCTTTGGTCAAGCGAGAACAAAAGGCCCTTCAGCGTCGAGTACAATGCAGAGCAATAATGGAATCAAGTCCTGGCTTATTTTTCAACGGCTCTTCTCTATCTTCAACCACGACCGGGTTTGCACATTTTCCTTTCGTTTTTCCTCCTCTTCTTCACGACCTTGACGGTTCAACGACATTACTATTTATCTTTCGTTTTTCTTCTCTGAGATGATATTCTCGAGAACAGTGCTCATCTCTTTGCTTGGACTGGTTGCTACGACTGGTGAGCGAAGAGCTCTGTATCACTCGTAAATCATATACTAATCCACGCCTAGCTGCACAACAAGAATCCTCGAGCGTCGTCTGTATTGCAGGACAATGTGTGCAAGGGTTCTCTAACACCACAAGTACGTGACACGACCTACTCCTGGTGTCGAACAACGCTAAAACAACGAATTAGTTGGTGCAAAGTTGACCGCACCTGGCTCCTCAACATCTCTTCACCTGCTACCTGGGCAATACACCTCCACGACGAACCCACAGCTACTGCATAATCTTTTGACGACATCCTCAGCATCGCTCGCCTCATCAGCAGGTCTCTCCGCAAACGGGCCTATCACCAGCCTCCCCCTCGACCTTGGTCTACAACCAGGACTTGCAATCTATTCAGAGACACTTTACGCAGGTCAAGATGCGTTCTCGGGGCTTCCAACATCCGCGGTCAACAATATTTCCCTCCCTATTGGTGCCAAATCAATAGCACTGTCAGACAACGTCTGGGTTGCAGTTTCCTCAAACAACAACGACGGACGCACAATTCTCTGGGACTCCGTACCCGACGTATCCCAAATTTCCCTCTCGTCCGCGCTCACCCTTCTGGATATCCAGTCCACGAGCTGTTCTCCATCATGTTCGGGAGCGGGGATCTGTTCGGCTACTGGCCAATGTGTTTGCCCTTCCAACTTCGCCGGATCCTCCTGCGAATCATGCGCAGCAGGCCACTTTGGGGCTCAATGCCAACCTTGTCCCGATGGATGCGACAAATGCGATGAGGGTATCGCTGGTACCGGCCGCTGCCTCACCCCACAAGTCGGGCCCACCGACCCCAAACGGTGCAACTGTGTCAATGGGGAGTGTAACACAGACGGGACCTGCACTTGCAGCAACGGATGGGTTGACAGGAGCGACGGATCCAAATGCGCTGCGTGTGCTGCTGGGTTCTTCCTTACGTCTACGGGAGATTGCTCGGCTTGCCAGCTGGGTTGTGTGCAGTGCTCTGATACCACGGGCACCTGCAATGCATGCAAAGCAGGGTTTACGCAGAACCTTCAAGACCGAACCAAGTGTGACCCCGTTCAGGCCGTCCTCAGCACCGGTGCTTTTTGCCCGGCTGGGAGCTTCAGTGACGGGGCCCGGTGTGTTGCCTGTTCCAATCTGTGTGAGACTTGCAGTGCAGGGGGGGACGGAGACTGTTTGACTTGCGCCGCTGGGTTGTATATGTTTAATGGGCGGTGTGTCCAAGCGGATGCCAACGGTATTTGCTCTGGCAGCACTGGACTGGTTGCAGACAATATCAAGCGAGTTTGTGAAGGTCAGCGTTAGGTCTTTTGCTCCTCTTCGCAAGGTCTGATTCATTGCTCCCTAGCTTGCCCCAACAAATGCTCTTCGTGCCAAATTCCTAGCTTCAGCCGTGCGTCGACCATCGGTGAACTGCAGTGCACTGAGTGCCTTCCGGGATCCTTCTTGTTAAACGGTAAATGCGTGGATACATGTCCAACGGGAACTTTCGTTAGTCCCCAAGACAATCGTAGCTGCCTTCGTAAGTACTTCTTTCATTTGACGGGAGTTCTCCAGTAGTAACATATCTCTATAGCCTGCACCAGCGCTTGCGGAACCTGCGCTGGCTCTGCCGACTTCTGCCTCACATGCACAGGCAACCTCTTTGCCTCCGGCGGCCAATGCGTTTCAACATGCCCTTCAGGAACCTTCACTTCTACCACCTCAGAATCCAACACCCCCGCCAACACTTGCTTGAAATGCCACCCAGACTGTGCTACCTGCTCCGGACCCTCTTTCAACCAATGCTTGACCTGCTCTACCTCTCGACCCGTACTTTCCACCGTCACAGGCGCCACCTCCGGCCGGTGTTTACCCACCTGTAGCAAGAACCAGTATTTCGACGCTACCACGAGAACATGCCAGTCATGCGATGGGAACTGCGCGAGCTGTTCGGGACCTGGAGCGAGCAGGTGTTTGTCTTGCCAGAACAGCAGACAGATTGTGAAAGGAGGGCAGTGTGTCGACGCAAGCTGCTCGAGCGGGACGGGTGTTATACCTGGACTTGGGGTTTGCTTGAGCGACCTTGTCGTTGTTCCCACTACTACTGACGGTGCTCCGCCTCTGCCCACCATCACCGGGTTGGGAGACCCAACTAAGGTCGAAGGCGGGCGAAAGTTGGAGTGGTGGCAGATCTTGTTAATGGCTTTGGGATGCGCGTTTATCTTTGTGGCGTTCCTTTGGTGCTGCAGGAGGCGGGCGAGGAAACAGAGAGCGAAGAAGACTGCATTGTTCGCCAAAGGCAAGGGAATCCAGAAGGGAAGTTGGAATTGGGCGAGGTTCGCGGCGGGCTGGAAGTTGTTGTTCAGTCGAAACAAGAACAAGAACCGTGGTGCTACCACAAACGGGGAAGGCGAGTTGCCAATTGCGTACAACCATCATGAAGTCACCAGTCGAGGGTTGGGGGGACCCATCTCGATGAGAGGGGGCGAAGATATCAAGATGTCCACGCTCAACGCTGGCAATGGGTCTTCAAAGAATGCGCAAGCAAGACTCGGTCGAAGTGACAGCAGGAAATCTACTCTCAACAAGAACAACAGGAAGCCTCACGACAACGATGATCTGGACTCGTACATCGACGCATACGACTATTCGCGACGATCACTTTCCATTCATAGTCGGACGCCTTCGACACTTCCTGATTTGGACGGTTACTATCCTTCAAGGAACCGCAATCACGATTATGACCGGGACAGGTTGAGGAGGGAGGTTATCGGTGCGAAGGCAAGGGACCGGGACCTCGAGCGGGATTCAATGTTTTCCGAGATGACTGGGATGTCAAGGAATACGCCGGAACCTAGGATGCCCGTTAAGCGAGACGCAGTACCGATTGGGTACACCGATTCGAGCAACTCCAACAGCAGATCCGGTTCGCCCGTACGCGATGTCGGCAAGCTGAGGAAGTTGCAGTTGCAGAGGAACGCGTCGGACGAGACTATGAGCTCGGTGGTCATTAAACCGCAGGCTCCCAAGGGCCCGGATGCGATGCTCATCGACCTCGGCGATGGTGCCCAGAACAAGGACCTTCCTCAACCTCCGCTGCAGTTCCAGCCTTCACCCTTCCTGTCTTCCCTTCCTGTCCAAACCCCGGCTTCCACAGGACTGACGGCGGCTCAGATGTATGCTCTGACTACGAGACCTGAGTTGATTGGTGGTGGTATTGGCGCCCAGCCAACAGTGCTGCCGCAAACTCAGGTTTCACCCATGCCGATGGTGTTAACGGGACCTACCCCTCCGACATTACCCATGCCTACCGGTGTTGGGCTCGGTATCACCACTACCGCCGGGGGTCCAATTGGTACCACCGGTGGCCTCTACTGGTTGGAACCCGCTGCTGGGTCGACGAACAACTTTGTTTTGAAACCGGCGATGACGGGCTCATCGACGTTGACCGGGAACTCGCAGGTGTCGACGAAGAATCCGTTTAGGCAAGGCTCATTCTGAATGGACTGCTCTCTCAACACACGTTTCTTTTCATGACGGACTCATTCCATGCACACGACCTTCGTGAAACAAATATCTCGTTAGTTTATCATACTCAGAGTAGAGCTGCATTTTTCTATTATTTTTCGTTACTTACACTACTTTCGTTCATGCACACCTTTCTTTTCTGTACAGCATTCATTCACACATCTTCACGTCACTGTATTCATGGCTACTAGGATCCCAATAACACTGTATTCTACAATGCGAGTTTGACGTCAACGCGAAGGCCTTTCGACGGGATCCGCGCGCCATTTGGATTCACTCCTTGATCTCGAACCACCATCAAGCTTCGTCATCGCAGTTCGACGACCGACACGGACGTGGGGATTCCGAGAATCCAGGAACAGCGAAAAATGGCATGAAACAGGTCTCCAAGATACTTGAAATGGTTTGGCAGGGCCTGACTCCGTCGGGTGAGGCGTCGTCGACGTTTCAGAGTCAATTGAGAAGCGCGCCAACAGTCAAGGTACGGTTACGTTCATCAATGCTACGGCGACGCGAGCTCCTCCGTTCGAGAAGGAGCCGGAGTGGGGGAGGGGGATCTTCAACCCGTCTGTCTGTCGTGGTTCTGTTGAGCGTCGTGACAGGACTATAAATCGAGGTTGGATCCCATGTCTGCTCGACGGTCATCATCCTTCTATGCAGTCGATCATGGACAAAGCCTTTTCACGGTCTGGGGTGGTATTCTTTTCCGACGACTGGAACTTACAGCCTCTTCAACTCGATTTTTCATTGCGGCTCTTTGGGAAGGTCTTTGGAACTGTCGCAATCGCGTTCACTGGGCATGCGCTGTACCAGCTCGTTGCATTCTTCTACCGAGAGTATACCTCTCCCGTCAAGAACCTCCCTGGACCTCCTTGTTCAAGCTGGACTTACGGGAATATGGGAGAAATCTGGGAAGCGGTCAGACCCAGGTGTATTGTCAGTCGCACTCATAGCTGACAGTTCGTGCATTCAGGAAAACTCGGCTTTACACGAGAAATGGGTGTCGGAGTACGGTCCAACGATCACCTACAAGGCGTTCTTCGGGGTGAGTCCGGATCCTTCGAAGCTGAGGGCCCTTTTTGTCTGATGAACTGTCATGTAGATGAACCGTCTTTTTACGACGGATTTGAAGGCCCTGAGCCATATGTTACTCAACGGCTCTATCTATCAGAAGCCGCCTTCTGTGAGGTATAATCTTGGCCAGTTCCTTGGAACGGGTAAGTTTTCTTTTCTCGATCGGCAGCCGGTGTCCTCAACTCATGACCGCGCTCTGGAATAGGTGTTCTGATTGTCGAAGGAGACAAGCATAAACATCAGGTAAAAAACCTTCATTTCTTCAGATGAACAGTCCGTTGAAATCGGCGTTATACAGAGGCGAATCATGGTGAGTAGCCTCGCCTAAACGCGACTTCCCGCATTGAGAAAGTAACATGAACTTTGACCTAGAATCCTGCGTTTGCTGGCTCTCAAATTCGCCAACTGACGGAAATTTTCATCGAGAAATCGCTAGAGGTAAGGGTCCACCTAGCGTTCGTCTGGGTGGTCAATTTTGAGCTTTCAACAGCTTCGCGATGTATGGGCAACAACAATCAGTTCGCAGAAGCAAAGCGGAGCGACCATCGACGTCTTGTCGGGGACTAGCAAATTCGCACTCGATGTTATCTGTCTTGCAGGTCCCGCTTCTTTTTTATGCGTTTCATCGAATGGAAAACGCTGACATCTTCATCCAGGGTTCGACTATCGAATGGATACTTTGAGCGGAGGGAACAACGAACTCAATGAGGCGTTCTCTGGGTTATTCTCCCCTGCTCCCAGAGTCAGCTTCATTCCGCTATTACGAGGGCTGATTCCTGCCCTTCGTTGGCTGGTAAGTCACCTTTCCCGATGTTTTGGAACGCAATCGAATAACAAGCAACAACAGCCGACAGCTCACAGTGCAGAGTCCAAAAAGGCAAGAGCATCCATGGATCGAATCGGAAGGGAACTTCTAGTTCAAAACAAGCACGAGATCCTCAACTCAAAGGCGACTTCTGCTAAGGAGGACTTCCAAAAACGCGATTTATTGACGTGCTTGATGAGAGCGAATATGGCAGACGATCTACCTGAACATCAGAGAATGTCAGATGATGATGTCCTTGCTCGTAAGTCCAGCCAAGACGGTGTCTCTTCCGGTGCTCATAGTCCTCCAGAAGTACCCACTTTCATTACTGCAGGACACGAAACGTCCAGCACCGCAACTGCGTGGACGTTATTTTCTTTAGCGCAAAACCAGGATGTTCAAATGAGATTGAGGGAGGAACTGTTCACTCTGGATACCGATAATCCAACGATGGACGAACTGAGTTCGTTTACGTACCTCGACGCTGTTGTGCGGGAGTCCCTCAGGATCCATTCACCCATCGCGACTGTGATGAGGCAAGCTGCGAGCGATGATATCCTTCCGTTAGATACCCCATTCAAAGGACGGGATGGGAGGTTCCATCGTACGTTGAGGTAAGACAGCCCTGATTGTCAGAAAGTTGTCGTTCAGAGTAATCTAACCCTTGACTGATTTTCTAGAGTCTCCAAGGGACAGACGATCTTAATCTCCATTTTGGCTATCAATCGATCGAAGGAAATTTGGGGAGAAGACTCTTTTGAGTTCAAGTGAGCCTGTTCCACCATTTAAACGCAATCTCAGTATTTGATGCTTTACCAATCATAGGCCTGAACGATGGGAATCCCTCCCTGACTCAGTGAAGTCGATCCCTGGGGTATGGGGTAACACGCTCAGTTTCCTAGCTGGACCTCGAGCATGCATCGGGTACAAGTTCTCCATCATAGAGTACGTGCTGTGTTTGCTTTTCAACCCTCAAAGGCACTACTAATCGGTTTGAAATGGATGGTCATTCAGGATCAAGGCAGTTTTGTTCACCCTGATCAGAGCCTTCGAATTCGGTCTGGCGGTGCCTGCCACAGATATCATCAAGAAAGCTGCGATTGTGCAAAGGCCAATTTTGAGGACGGATCCTGGAAGTAGAAACAAACTTCCTTTGGTTGTTAGGCCTCATCAACGAACTTGATTGTTGGTGAATTTGAAAGGCATTTATTCAACGATCAGCGAGTCGTCTTCTTCGGACTGTAGGGTTGGCTGTCGTTTTAGCTTATTCTTCTCTCGAGCTATCGCTCTGAGTTTCCTCTTTTGTAGCTCGAGCTGTAGGGATATCATTCGAATTCGTTGACGCTGTTTTCGAATACAACGAAAGTGATGCTACGTACCTCTCTCGTTTGCTTTTCAAGATCGTTCATGTACTTTTGTTTCTCCAACGTCCACTCTTTCCTGAGTTCGAGATTCTCCTCATGCTGAATTCGGCTAATCTCTATCTGGTTGGCAAGATTCTCTTGTAGCAAACGCTGCTTCTTCAGCAGCCCGTTTGTTCCTAAACGCGCCTGTTCCGTCTCTGCTCGATACGACTGCAGTTCGGCTTGCAGTTTATCTAACTTCCGGGATAGTTTCCGATTTTGGTGCCGCAACCTGTCGTTTGTGTCTTTAGAGCGACGATGTTCCTCTAGCTCCTCGAGTAGAGGGCGGACTACGGTGTCCACATTGCTCGCTGCCTCGAGGAGCTTTGCCTAAGGTATTAGCGGCAAGAATCAATATTGTTCCGGTTCTTAGAAGAGGTGCAAAACCTACAGAGTCTGAGGGGTCGAGGCTGCTTTGCTTCTCGACTTCACGTATTCTCTTTGCTAGTCCTCTTACATGGCCCGCTTCGAGGTTGGTCAAGTCGTCTGCGACTCGTTTGGCCTGCTCTTCTAGTGTAGCATCTACTAGTGTCACGTAGACGGGGTGTGGCATTTGATCACCAAATTTTTCGCGACACATTGGACATTCAGCTTTGGCGTTTGCTATTGAATGTGTACATGGAACACAGAAACCATGACCTTTCGGAAGTCGTACATTGGACAACTCAGAGTGAGTGCCACAGTAGACCTCTTGATTGAGTTACTTACCACATTTCAAAAACAAGAAGTCAGAGATATCAAGGCCTTCTCGGCAGATATTACACAGAACTTTGAGCATCGAGTCGGAGATGGCGGTGGTGGTGGAAGACAAGACGCGATGACGCGACGCGACGCCTGATCGCACGCGCTGCACGTGCTCGGCTATCAGCGGGCCGGTATCTATGACGTAGCGCGTCGTGCCTTGGAATTAGGGGCTTGGAAACGACCTGGAGCATCAGCGATCGTGAATGCCCAGAAATATCTTCCGAGCTGGCTGTCGCCCACTCATCCTGATTCCTCCTGATTCACCAAGGATGCCAGTGGCAATGGTCCAGACAACGATTTACTCGAAGTAGTTTAGCTCATATCGATAGCGATGTACGCCATGGGCTCATGTTCCTCGACTTTTGACAGGTAAACACCGACCATGGTATGCACAGCTTTCCTATGCGTTCGAATGGAAGGCGACGCAATCGATATGATGATTGCGGGGATACCCATCGGGTCAAGGTCCCCACACGTTCAGGTTGGGTATAAGTAGCGCGAATCGCGAGGCAGTGGCGATTTCGCACCTTTCGCCTTCACCCTTTGTTCTCCGCCTTTCTTCCCCCCAGCGCTGCAGCCATGGATTTCCTCAAGAACCTCAAGATTTCCGACGATAAGCACGGTGAGTATTGCTGGTGCGGCTCTTTGTAAACATCCGTTGAGCGATATTTGTTGGATCAGAATCGGGTCCTACTCAGCCGATCCCTGTCGCCGCTCCTCAGCCTGCAAAGGACGAGAACATCTTCCACAAACTTGGTGATGCTCTGAGCGGAAAGCAGACGCCTCCACCACCCCCTCCTCCCGTTGCTGCACCCCCCAAGGAGCAGCATCTCTTCGGCAAGCTCGGAGACGCGTTGTCGGGCAAGAAGACTCCGCCACCGGCCCCGGTCGCGGTGCCTACTCCTCAAAAGGAGGAGAACGTCTTCCACAAGCTCGGTGATGCTCTCAGTGGCAGGAAGACTCCGCCCCCGCCTCCACCTGCCCCAGCAGAGCCAGAGGGCCTCTTCGATAAGATCGGTAGTGCGCTTGGCCATAAACCGACGCCTCCTCCCGAGCCCAAGAAGCCCGATCTGTTGTCCCAGATCAGCAATACCATTACTGGGAAGAAGGAGGAGCCTCCTAAGCCCCAGTCTCTCGGAGACAAGCTCAACCATGCGCTCGGAGGCGGAGCTGCTGGTGAGGCTAAGGAAGGTCAGTACATCTGGTCACTTGTCTTGATCCAAGCACGGTTTACTGAAACACTGTTCTTACTTCTCAACAGGTAAACTGGACAAAGGTTAGTGTCGTATGATCTTCTTGAGCGAGCTGATATACTGATCGACTTTTATCGAGCAGCCATCGACTTGTTCCAGGAGCACGTCTTGAAGGAGGGGCCTCAGCATAACGAGTCTGCTCTGGAGCAGCTCAAGGATAAGCAGATCGCTGATACCATTCGCAAGACCCTTGGTATCGAGAAGAAGGACAAGAATTAGTAAATCATAGCATACCCATCTAACACTTTGTAACCATAGCACATTGCTTCCGTCCAGATATCTACCAACCGGATTGTATCAGTAAAGCCCAACGAAAGCGCGGACATCTCGAATCGTCTCTTGTGAAATGGCTTTGGCCCGCTCAGCTCCGTCCTTTGCGACCTCTGTGAGATATCCACGTTCATTCCGAAGCCGCTCAAACTCGGTTCGAGGCACACGGAAGAGTTCTTGGACCGCGTCGATGACGAGAGCCTTGAGCTCGGCGTTTGATTTGTTCGCGTATTCTTCTGCCAATTCCGTCGGGCTTCTGTTCATGCAGGCACCGAGGATTGTGAGTAAATTTGAGACACCGGGTCGGTTGACCGGATCATATGTGACGCCCTGCATCGAATCAGTGACCGCAGAACGCAATTTGGAGGTGATTTGTGAAGGAGAGTCGGTCAAAAGGATCCGAGACTGAAGGTCAGGAGATGACTTGGACATCTTCGATGAGGGATCGCGCAGGGAGAGAATGCGTTTTGAAGGTGCTGTAGAAGAATCAGAGCTTCGGCCACGCTGAACCTCGAAGAAGATTCGTACTGATTTCTGGAATCGGTGGGGGGAAGAACCGTTTCTTTCCTGGAACAAAAGTGCGATTGAAGTGTTGCGCTATGTCCCTGGATAGTTCTAGGTGTTGAACTTGGTCTTCACCGACCGGAACGTGAGTCGCACGATAAGCTAGAATGTCCGCTGCTTGAAGAACGGGATATGTCAATAGGCCGGCGTTGAGCATGGATTCGTCAATTTCGGACTCGTCGTTAGCGTTCCGGGAGTCCACAAGACGAGACTGCCAATAAAAAGGATTAAAAACAGCGGTGAAAGATGCTGGGAATTCTCCTCACTTTCCAGGTGGTCATCCTCCGAAGTTTACCGACCGGTGTGATACAGTTGAATATCCAGGCCAACTCTGTGTGGCATTGGTTCTGCAATTTATTGAGAAGTCACACTCTTGGCCCTAACAGAGCACATACGTCGTCTTGGTGAAATAGAGTGGATCGTTTGGGGTCAATTCCAATGGCCAGGAGGGTGGCCAGCATGTCCCACCTCGACGCCGACAGCTCCTTCGCCTTCTGCGGTAGTGTGATCGCGTGCCAACCCACAATCGAGAATATGAGCTTGTCGTCTTCACTGGCTTCGTTCTGGAGCTTCACCCAGTTGGACAACGCGCCTAGGTAGTTCCCTAGCTATGAGCCAACCCATAAGCAACAATCCGGTCGGTCGGGCCCGTCGGACACTCACATGAGGAACTCCGGTGGGCTGGATACCAGAGAACACGACCCGAGCACGTCGTTTACCTGCATCGGCGACCTCATTGTGAGGGGCAGGGGTGCTCAAGTACCGTCGCGTCCAGTGTCGAACGCAGAGCGCGCCGGGCTGGAGAACGCGTTTGGTGGAGAGCATTTTTGACACAGCCACTCGCATCGAGCTCGCCCTGATGATGGGCCGCCAGTCTCGGTGATTGCATGGAGTCCTTTGCGTTCTACGTCCATCTTCCTCGTCGTTCTTCATCGATACCTCCCCACCCTCATTATGGACGACGCGGTAGTCGACATGTCTGAGCTGCCAGGAGAGGGCCTGGCCTTTGAAGACGTCACCAGTGTATTTGCAAACGCCTCCCTGGGTCAGTCCAGTCCTGGTTCAATTTTGTATGTGCTCTACGTACTAAGGATGTTGAAGAAATGGACGCGGAGACGATGTATTTCATGGAAGGATTCACGTTGATGGATGCTATGAGCGCCTTTGAGGTATTCACGTCGCTACCTAATTCGAAGGTATCGCTGGAGCAACGGATCCCATGAATCCCTTGTAGATTGGCGAACCACGGCTGGACACGGGCTATGCTGGCGAACATCCAGTGGAACCTCTCAATCCTTTTACTCCTCTTTTGCCAGAAGAGGTTTGCTGGATACTAGACCGTGCTTTAGCCGCTGAGGTGTGTGTTGGGTTGACATGTGGGTGACGGAACGAGGCACTTAATGAGCACACAGATGGAGTGGCATTCAGGCAACATGCTGGCACACACAGTCTTCACCTTGACCTATATCTATGAACTCGGTGTCATAGACGATGATTATCGTCTGTCGGACTTCTTTCCAGAGGAAGATCCACAACGTCCTATCGAGCTAATCACTGGCGTTTTGGGCCCTTATATTCAAGGAGTCCTCAAGTGCGTGGACTTGACGTGGCGCGAGTTACGGAATAACGAACTGATCCACGATGTGAGCTTCACTTTCCCTCCTGGTAGAAATAGCATGGTTGATTAACGACTTCGCCTAGTCGGAAGACTGGCAAAGCGACAAATGCGAAGTTCCCGTTCTGGAAGGAGTTCCTGTTAGTTTCATTCTTGAAAAGCTACAAAATGCTGCAAATTTTGCTGGGATGTCATCTAAAAGTAGGTCGGTCAACTGTCTTGCTCCCCGCCATTATGCTGACATCTTCTAGTTCCCGAAAACTGGAGGCAGCCGCTCCGCACAAGAATACTCCTACGCAAGGTAACAACGAAGGTCATGGAGTTTAACAAGCGCTGAAGACTTGCGTAGACGCTCTTGGAACTCTACGACATGGATGTTTGCAAGCACCATGCGGATTATCAGAACCTTTTGAATAGGGCTCGCGAATGCCTCGAATACATCACCTCGGAGCCTGACATCCAGGTGCCCGACAACTCACCGGCTCGCGCAGCCTTCGACCCATATATCTCCCGTCGCCTGAACACTTGTGTGCCTGTACGCATCGTTCCCGTTGTGACAGGCGAGATGAACTGGAGCACTCTCCGGTCCTTTCTGGATGGATTGCAAGAGATGACAACGCTCGTTGTACGCCATCATCTCTCGATATGGGAGGTATTTATCTTGCACAAGCTCATCTGGCTCCCATTACTTACCGTCTTTCCAGGTTTCTGGAAAGTTACGTATTTGGCTCAACGAAGCCCCACACCCTGCCTATGTCCGTTCGGTGACCCAGGTATGTTTTTACATTTAATCTATGTACGCCGAGTTTGACAAATGAAAGTCTTCTTTCTATAACGGACTACTAGTCCTTGACCAGTTCAGTTTTACGTGGGCGCTGGACCAGCTGTTCTCAGAAGCGACAGGTCATAGTTGGTCTGACATTGTGGCTACTGTGAAGGAGGCATGGACGCAACCGACACCGCCACCTATACCGCAGATTGAACGCAAACTGTACAAAGTAAGGCATTTCTCCTTCACGATAATCGCATTCCTGACATCTCACACTAGCTGATAATTCACGGAGTCAAGTCCTCTTGGTTCAACCCATCTCGGCGCAGAAGATATCTCATGAAGGCTGTCGTTGATTGGCACGAAGTTTACGACTTTTGCATCACAATTGCTGGTGCACTTCGGCCCAATGTGAGCACTCTTTTAATCTTGAAAGTCACTTCGTGAAAGTCACTGATCCCTTTTCTCCAGCCTGATGTTCAAAATCATATTGCAACCAAGCTTCCTCAGGTTGTGTCACTATTCCGTCTAGAAGCCATTCGCGAGATCGTCCTCGCTGGGTTCCAGTTGGAACTCTACACCCCGGAAGAAAGACCATACGCCTACTACTATACATCGAGGGTAGTAGAGGCCCATATCGAATGCTGCGATGAGATCCTGCCCTTCATTGCTGGCCACATAAAACCGTTCCAGGAGATGACGTATCAGCGGCAAGTGCTACAAGCCATCGGGTCACTATCTCATGCTATGTTCTTGATAACGGCTCCTCTGGTTTCCTTTGATTGGGACCAGACAAGACCAAGCTTTTACCGGCGATACAAGTGGGCTTATCGGTCGGATTATGACCGTATACAAACCCCGCCTCTCGCTCACCCTGATTTGTACGAATTCATGCGACTATGTATGGATCTCATCCATGTAAGTTATCTTCTTTGCCTCCCTGTACGTCCTGCCGTCGCTCATCGGTGTCATGGTGTAGGATGAAGAGTCGTCACCCCAATCTCATATTCAGTATGCGGAGGCCACTCTGAAAGAAATTTTGGCGACTAAGAATACAGGTGGCTGGGCAGATCAGTGGATGCCCGAGCGTTTGAAAGTAAGAGCCGTCACCTCCATCGTTCGATTAACAATCTAATTCTTCCTTTGTCAAAGTTCATACAGGGGCTTGTGGGTGTTTGCTCTCAGCTAAAGGAAGTTCCAGCGTCACCTGAGGAATTGAACTCGTTCGATGTGCGACGTCGGCTCAAGTGGGATCCGATAAACCATCCTTGGTTTCCAGCTATCTTGCCCCCGGTATAAGGAGCCTTGCTAACTATTCGTTGAGACTAGATAGTAGAGATTATATATACATGTAAGAGATGCATATCGACGGGTGCTAGTAGGTTTGACCATATTGTAATTATCCATTGGGTTAATTCAAAGCATTACCGAAATTATCTTCCACACAAATTTGACGAGAAGTGCAATTCGTGAGGAATTCCTCAGCCAGTCCGTCTTTCTCCTCCTTCAGCTGGTGGACATTGGCTTCGTCGAATATCCGGATTGTTTTGATGGTAGGGCAGATGTCTGCCCAGAGTAGAGCGTAAGTGCCAAAATCCTTGTATTGCTCGCTATTATGTTGCAGCCCAAGGATCGTTATTCGGGGAACGATACGAGTTGCGCTTCGTGTTGGAATTATAGTCGCCTCCTGCTTGAGGGGTAGATAGTTGAAGGAAAGCAGCAGCTCATTCAGGTCTGGACAGTAGGTGACCATCGTGTCCAAGACCGGGAACATGGCAGAGAAATCGAGCTCTCCGAAATGGAGATGGAGGGATGTGAGCGCTGCGCCATGCACCGATAACACTTCTTCGAGATGAGGAGACAGTGTTCTGTAAGTGAACTCGATTTTGGACAGGTTTGGGAACGCCCCAGGAGCAAAATCAGAAGCCCAGAAGGTGGACTGGCGATCTTGGTGTAAGACGAGTTCGCGGAGAGATGGCCATTGCTTTGTGCGCCACGGCGCTTGGTCATCCTCGCAGTCAAGCCCCGGGGACGAGAAGAAGGGAGGATCAATGAACCTCAGCCGTGGATGGGCGTCCATGAACGCGACCCATTGGGCTACAGGTAGGCGAAATGTGTTGATCCAATAGAGATACTCCAATCGGGGTGATATAACGTTGGACAAAGGAAAGGATCTGGCATCGCCTGTGCTCGATGTGTTTAGAGTGATAAGATTAGGTGCCAGCTTGCATAGCTGAGGGGCAGGCGAGTACGGTTGAGTCTTGTCTCCATTTCCGGTCCACTGAAGGTCTGGGAGCACCAGATCTAAACGCTTAATGAAGCCGCCTAACTTCTGCGTGTCATCTTGTTCTCGGATTGTTGGGAACTCATCAACGACGCGTAATAACTTCTGCATCGTGGTAGAGTCCTCGACAACGATGTGCTCATATAAGAGCGGGAATGCCAGGGCATACCATTGACGGCAGACGGCCGAGATATGCTTCTTGGTAGTCTTTTCGTGAATTGGTTAGAAGGCTTGTCGAATGGATATTCGAACTACCCACTAATGCTTTCCGGTAGCGCCTCATCGCACAAGTGGACAGGACGTTGCTTGAACACGCTGGGTGTATTACGAGTGGGTACTTGAGAGGATCGGGGACCCATACAACCAAGCGCAGTATATCGATCCATAGCTCCAGAGGAAGCTCAGTGAGAATTTCCATTCGTTCAGGTGAGTGGATGAATGAAAGAAAGAAGGGTGCACACTCGATTGCACCGTTGAAGACTCGGAGCTCGGAGTCATGGGAAAGCACTTCCCGTCCTGGCTTTGTAGATTAGATTTCATGTCTGTGGCTATAAACGCATGAATCGACCAAACTTGGTTGATCATTCTCTCGACCTGAGAGAGAAAACGAGGTGGTGGATGCTGTGGTGATTCCTACACTGAGAAGGTATTCACAAAATAGATACACAATGGGACCATCAGTTCAACTGTGTTTGAGAACAATCTACCACCTGGATCGGTGAGAGTGAGGCGCATTCCTTCAAAAACTCATCGAGCACTCCCTGTTGATCGTTCGCTTCGTGGAGACCAATGACATCCTCTTCATCGAAGAACCACACCTTTTGCAGGGTACTGGTGAACACCTTGACCCAAACCAGTACGTGTGCGCAAAATTTGGCCATTATTCGTGAGTTCGTGGAATGGTCCCTTGGGGAATCTGTAATGTGCCTGACTCCAAGAACGGTGATCGAAGGAAGGCTGAGAGTTCCTGCTTCATAGATGGCTGGGTCAATGTCTTCCAGAAGGCTCATCAAGGAGAGAGAGACCAGTATTTCTTGTAAACGGGGGCAATGGGAGCCGGCAGACTCCGCAAATGCCAAAGCCTGTCCAAAATTGAATGGTGAAGGTTTGAAGTGGATCGAGACGAGATGCCTGCCATGTGCTAAAAACAAGCCATCGGGAATATAAGGCGGCGTAAAAAGGAGGGTCAGCTTTTGAAGGTTTGGAAAGCTTCCTGGTTCGAATCGCGATGCATAAATCTTCGCTTGGGTACTCGTGCTGCAGACAATCTCCTGAATAGATGGCCACGTCTTCCCCTTCCATCCTTCCCCTCCGCTTCCCGATATGCCTTCGAGGTAAGGTGGGGCCATGAAAGACAAACGAGGATGGGAGTCCATGAAGGTGATCCATTCCGGAATGGTGGATCGGAACAATCCGATGAAGCAAACCGATTCGAGTCGAGAGGATATGACATCGGAGAACGGGACAACCTCCCCACTCTTGCGGCCGCATGTGGTAGCGAGAGCAACGAGATTAGGGCAAAGCTTGCATAATTGCGGGGCAGGGGAGTAGAGAAGGGGGGCTGCTTGCGACAGTGTTGTGCGGCCAGTGGCCAAGTCGGTGAGATGGCCAGATCAGCCGACGGTAACCGCTGGCCAGGCTATGGCTGACCGCTGGCCAGGTTCCATCAACAAATGCCGAGATCTTACCACACCTCGGCACTCCCATACCTTAATAATGAGGCATTGTATCCACTCGAGCGCTACGGCGGCGCTTTGAGATAAATCCAAGCATTTGGGAGATTATAGAGGGAAAATCACCCCCTGCGCCATTTGTCGACTTCACGCAGACACAATGGGTCAGGAGGTACGAAGACTCTGGTCAGCTTAGTTTTGATCGAGAATTGGAACTTTATGACCTCGTAGATATGGATGCAGATGGCATTGTCGATGACGTGGATGGTGCTCCAGTAGATATTGACGCTGCTACTCAGTCTCTACTAGCCTCAATGCTCGACAGAATTAATTTATCATATTTTCTACTCGACGGACATTAATTGATCGCGCACTACTTCTGAATGCCGCACATTTCCCACACCGTCACCGTTGGCCAGCCATCGGCTCGCGCGCTGGCTGTCCAGCGGCCAGCGGCGGTCAACCGGCGGTTGGCACAACACTGGCTTGCGAATGGGGCCGGTCCCATCGAAGCTCTGGAAGTACAAGGTCCAGACGTTTGACGAGGTCACCAAGCTTGCCCGGCTTGTCATCCGCATTCCGAATGGCCCCTGGGCTGGCTACGGCTTCCAACACGAGCTTCAAACAATCTGGTTCTTCGACCCAAACGTACTCGTAGAGCCACGAGATGGTCCAGCTGTACCACTGACGGCAGACGCGTACCAAACGCGCCTTCATAGCCTGCAAGAGCACTGTGATTTTAGCCGGCAGGTCACTTTCTAGACCACACCAAAGCATCTCACCAAGGATACCTTGAAGCACCTTGCAGCGCGTCTGCTTGAAACCTCAATCCCGGTGGTGCCGGTGCTTCGAACCGCCGAGTAAAAATGTTGCCTTGACTCGGAGGCCTGAGGCCTGTGGTGAAACGCGTCTGGGACATCGATGGTCAATCGTAGGATGTCCAGCCATATTTCTGGAGGTAAATGAGGACGAACATCACTTGGTGACATTGTGGTACAAGCAAAAGAAGTGAACTCAGGAAATTGCGTGATCGGGGGGAAAAAGTGCTGCCCCCTGCAAGGCTCGAACTTGCGACCTCAGGATTGCGTGAGCAATTCGCTCACTCATACAGTAGTATGAGACCTGCGCTCTAGCCAACTGAGCCAAGAAGGCGATGCGCTGGTGATCACCGCCATCCGTCTCCGAGCTCCCAGATCCCACTGGCTGGGAAACCCCGAAATCCGAATTTGCTCTTTGTTCCGCTTCCTGACCCATGTCAGCAAAGCAAGCCTACGAGAAGCCGCCGGTCCACCTGCCAGAAGTGCCCGTCGAAATATGGTACACTATCCTTCGTTATGCAACGGCAACGCCAGATTCGGTGGAACATCCACAGTTGTCTTGGGATGCGTCCAAATCAAAGCTGAAATTCAATTCGGGCAGCGTGAAGCGGTATAGAGAATCTCTCGTACGCAGTCCAGCGATTTCCGTAAACATGCTTATCGAGCTGATAAACAAGGTTTCCAAACGATACATTGTGCGCGTCTGTCGTCAATGGTATGACATTGCGATACCAGATCTCTACGAGCACGTTATGGTGTTGAAGGCCCATAAACTTCAATCTTTGCTAGAGTCTTTCAGCTCTGAAGCCGCTCCCGTCGGAACGGGAGATGGATCCCGAAAGTTGGGTGAGCTTGTCAAACGAATAGACATCCATCTTTCGGGAGATTTTCCGCAGCTCGGCACTATATTGCTGCAGTTATGTCGGTCGACGCCAAATCTTGTGGTGCTCATTACCCCGCCTCGTTTTGGGCTGGAATCTCTTTTCTCTGACGAGACCGTCATCCCCCGTTTGCGGTACCTCCACGCTATGGCCACGAACTCGGTGGAAGGGGGCCAAGCAAAGATGCCGCTCAAGTTCCTTGCTTCACATCGCTCTTTGCGGCTCTATACCCCACCACACTTCGAGAACCCCATTCAAGGAGTACCGCCTGATATCTGGGCCTCCATCCAGGAGCTGATCTTCCCCTCCCGGGCATTCGCCACCTTTCCATCTTTCGTCAAATCGTTCATTTCCTCGAAATTTCCAGCCGGCGCCTTTCCAAACCTTCACACCGTTGTATTCTTGCGGACCGAATCACGGGGGATCCTTGATTCCTTTCTCAATGCACATGGAAGGCATCTGCGGACCATTCACATTCGAGCCAACGCAGCCAACCCCTGCTTCTCAAGGCAATTAATCGAAACGCTGAAAAAGTGCTGCCCCTTCCTGCAAGAAATCTTATATTCAGCCACGACGAGGGCCTTGATTGTCGATGAAGGGAACCAAGCAGATCCCATGCCCGGAGTTATCACCGTTGGGTTCCAACCCATCGCTCGCCAGCTCAACAAATCCGAGAGGATGGTGTTCTTCGATTTGATCTTGCAAGAGACTCCCAAATATTTCCCGAATGTTCGCACCATTCGCATTTTCTCTGAAGAAATCGTTTCGCATTTCCAACGATGTCATACAAAAGGATTCAAGGGATTCCTGCAGAGTTGCACCTCACTGGGCATTCTCGTCGAGGACCATTTCCGGGAGCCTTTGAATTGCCCAAGGCTATTGACGGACAAGCCTGTAGACGTCGAGTCGGGTCCTACTCGTGTTTGAGATATACTGAGATGACGGACAGTCATTATCGCAAAGGGTCTACGGAGTGTGTGCCACCTGACTCCCAGAAACTATTATAGCATCATCTTATCTACATATCATGTCATTAGCCAGGGCTTGTTAGCTTGTATCCAAGTATCCAAGGTTTTCCAGAATGAGGCCACCGTCGATTTATCAACGTGCCTGCGGTGAGGGTCTATCTAGAGCAAGGGTTAGGATGCGGTCTACCAACGAATCGAAAAGGTGAGCGGCATACCTTGAGCTCTGTGACGTTCCAGTCTTTGATCTTCGTGTTTGGGGGGTCGTTTGACCATGAGACGTAGATGCCTTTCACTGTTGCTCGCATAAGCGACCTGGACTTTCCTGCGGGAAAAATATATCGGGCTCACCGTGGTGGAACAGCACCCTAGGTTCGTTCCATTTGTATGGTCGGAACTGCCAGACTTGACCGGTAGTCATCACACAGACTACTCGATCCCAGCAATCTGGGCCGAACTGTGGTAGCATGTCAGAACAAGGCCAATTTGGTTGAAACGGAAGTACAAACTTTGGACAACGCCTCCACACTATCCACCACGAAATACCGGGAATGACTTTCAATCTCTTTGCCGCTCGAGTCGATGATAGTCTTCTTCCGGTATAGAGGAATCATGTCTTCTGGTTTAGGATTGCCTTCGGCCGCAGAGCGAGCTTTGGCATCTTGGGAAGTCTCGAAGACTGATTCTTGCAAGAAGCGCTTGACATTGTGCATGGTGACGAGAGCGGTTGGAGAGGAAGAGATGATGATGATGGGATAGTTGTTTTTGGATCTGCGAGCAGGGAGCTTGCTTTCTGTTGAAGAGCTCGGGAAGCTCGAGGACGCCCCGCTGCTCTTGCTCGCCCCCCTAAGTTTCTTCAGTTTCTCTGACCAGGCCGTTCGGACATTAGAGAAGTTCTAAATGATACGAATTAGTCAGGTGGATGAAAGCACTGTTTCCGAGCTTACATTGAGCTTGACGCCGCGTAGAGCGGTATGACGATCCCTCAGTTCGATTTCATTCTCCTTGATTCGTTTCACAACTTCAACATCAGCTGCATCCGGTACATAACGTCGTTTCACGGGAGATGTACTCTCTCCGCCTGAGGTAGCGGCTTTGGCCTTTTGCGAGGAACCTGCGGGGAGAGATGCATGCGACCGGGGTGGGGTACCAGGTGGTGTACCTCCGCCTGCAGAACCTAGAGGAGTTCAGAATTTTCCAGCAACATCATTCAAACACCTACTCACTCTGCAATATCCTGCCTTCGTCAATACCTCCTTTGCCTTCTAACCAATCCACCACCTTCTTTCGCTCAGTAAAACTCACGAAAGCGCTGACGGCAATTCCATGCTCTCGCGACTGTTTCATGTACTCTGCGGCTGGGGCATCCCTGAGAAGCCATGCAATATACAGCGCCTCCAACGAGTAGAAATCCGCTTCATTTACGGTCGTTGAAGATGACCCTGTTGGTTTCCGAAATCTTGTCGGTGCAGCCTTGGGTATTGCTTCCGAATTGGCGAATACGAGATGAGTAGCCTGGGCCAACGAAGGGATTGCATCCTGAGGCGATGAAGAAGTCGAGTATGTTATTGAGGAGCGAGCCTTGATAGCTTGCTGCAGCGTCGAGAGAGGGTCCGGTGAGCTCATCGTGGTCGGTGTTCAACCGTTAAGCGTGCGAGAAACGCGTCCTTGTCATCGCCATCAATGGTCCCGAAATGATGATGTTCGCCATCAGTGCAGCATGAATCACTCTTGACCTCAGATATCGACGACGACCATGGTAGAACTTCCCAACGAGCTATGGATCGATATTCTTCGCTATGCAAGTGCTGCTCCAGACACGTTCAGTCCACCCCTACATTTTGGAACGGTCTGGCGCAACGAGAAAGGATTTCAAAGGGAGCCTTCATACAAGAGATATAACGATTCCCTTGTGAGTGTCCTCGTTTATTGTTGACTCTGTGATGAGCTTGAACGAGGTATCAGGTCACGAAGAGAAATATCGTGCTCGTATCCAAGCAGTGGAACTCCCTGGCCACCCCCATCCTCTATGAACATGTCATTGTGGACTCGCTCGCACGGTTACACTATCTTAGCACCGCAACCACCAAGCCACGAGAAGACGTACAGCGGATGGATATATACCTGACGATTGACGTCTACGAGGAACACCAGATTATAGACCAAGTCATAACAAGGTCTGAAATCCTGGATCAGGTCGCGGTCCTCCTCAGCCAGCTTCCGAGGCTATCTTGCCTCGTATTCCTGGCATCTTGCATCTATGACAGGTTTCTTACGTGTCCGAAGCAAAGGAGCCCCTCTTTCTTTCTCAATTCAACCTCCAAACATCTGGAATACCTCAAATGGATTGACCAGCCACATGTTGTCGGGGTCTCTTCCGTCGCCTGGGCATCCTTCCTCACCGGTCACCCAAACCTCGTCACCCTAGACCCTCCTGTCAATTTCTTTGACGCCGAACGCCCACTGACCTCAGAAGATTACCGGAAACTTCCGCTCCGGGGGATGACTGCAGATGACAGTCTTGGAAGGGTTCCCTGGCTGCGGGATATACATCAGAACCAGGCAAGCTGGCCAGCACTGGAGCGGCTCGCCCGGATCGTTCCCAGTCCTTTCCGACTGAGTCCTGCCCCGGAAATCTCCCCAGCCCAAGACGACCTTATCGCAACCCTTGGGCACAAACTTTCCTTTCTCCACCTCATTTTCAATGCCTCGGTCGGGACGAACTACACCAGTTCTTATTTCTCCAATGTCGAACAGCACTGTCAAAATCTTCAGGAGCTCTACGTTACGCACTATTGGGACCTCCAGAGGTCTCTCATCAAGCCCTCGTGTCGTTTTCCAAACGTCACCACCCTCGGGGTCCAGAATACCGCCTCTGGTTTGCTAGCGCTGCGGACGATGAAAATGGTGCTCAACTTTGTGTTGGATGCTCGGCAATGTTTTCCAAAGTTGCGCACGGTCAAGCTCATTGACGAAGTGCAAGCGGGGCAGTTTCGTATTCTGGTGGAGGGTTGGAGGGCGCTGGGTTTGGAGCTTCGTTCATCCGGAATTAGCATTCAGGATCATCTGGGAGACGATTTCTTGGAGACAGTGTAGACTGTGTAGGGAGGAAAACAAGAGCGACTTTCCACGATGTGAGATTCACCGCATACCTATTTGACTTGACACTGATACTTCCTCTTCTAGTAATTGTATCAATAGAGCCCGCACAGCGACTGCTATGAGCCAAAACGAATTCCAACGCTGCGCAGACGCGTCTTGGCGCGGCCAGGCGAATTCACTAGGTCGAACGAGCTGAAACCGTAACGGCCGAGCATGCTTATCACCGGCCCCATTGGTGGAGGCAGCGCCACCATCACCTTTGCCGTTTAAGCTGGTGTGCGAGGAACTGACTGCTCGGCGTGTTATCGCTCTGATGAAGCATCTGGACTCGGAGGTTGCTCGACAGGATACCAAGGAGCGCGGCTTAGGGCGTCCGTAGTGGTTTTTGTTTCGGCCGACTTCGATTTCGCAGCGTTAGCAGAAGGGGGAGGTTGTCTATATTTAAACGGCTGAATACTCAGCACTCAGTGTCCGTTGCATGGTGAATCTCAATTCGTTTTATTCAACGTGCAAAAGCCTCAGATCTCTAATTCATCCCCACTATACCGACATCCATATCTCGTGGGAAAGCCGGATTCTCCAGTCACATCGGATGTGGCGGGGAGGCAGTGGGGCCCAGAAACCCCTTCTATCTTGTTCACTGACGATCATGACCCTTCCAGCAACGTCTGTATCAGAATCGCAGCAAGGAACACCTCGCGCGAACATTCCCCCCGAGATATGGCTCGAGATCATGCGATCTGCTACAGATGTACCCGATTCTCTCGATGAGCCTCAGCTGAGGCACATCAGCGAGGGCACTTGTCTATCGGGACTTGCCATCGAACGTTACCGAAATTCCATGGTCAGTCATATACAGCTACGGTCTTATTTGATCTAATCAACGTATGTCGTACTATGTCAAGGCCACGAAGGTTAACCTGATGGGCGTGTGCCGGCAGTGGTATGCCTTGGCCGCTCCAATGCTCTACGAGCAGATTATCGTGACCCACGTGGGGCAGTTGGAATCAGCAGTGGAAGCTGCTGGCCATCTACCACTGGTACGAGCTCCAGACGACAGCCGACAACTCGGTAGCTTCGTCAAGCGTCTGGACCTTTTGATCCCCGACCTGAAGTGGGCCTTGGAACCTGGGGTCCACGACGGGCAAGCCATGTTGACGCTTGCCCCGCGACTATGCAAATTGACCCCCAACCTCCTCATTCTGAATACCAAGAGTACCCGCCACTGGGACTCCCTGCCTCTGTGCGATGTCGTACCTCCTACCTTGGAGTATGTCTATTGGATTAACAACTTTCGCCTTCCCATCTCACAATGGGTCGCCTTTATGGACGCGCATCCCCGCCTGAGGTACATGGACCCTCCGATTTTCGAAAGCCCGGAACGTTCGAAGGAAACGAGGGAGATGTGGCAAAGTAAATCCTGGCCGTCCATTCAAGAGCTTGTATGGCACCACGACGAACAAGCCTCTACTTTCGCCTCTCAATTCGCCACTGGCAGCTTCCCAAATCTTCGCAAGCTCGTTCTCACGTACGGACCTACGTCTTCCCATCTGGAAGAAATTCTTTCAGTCCACGGGATCAACATCACTTCCATCCACTTCCAGCCGACTGCCCGTAATTTCGATCATATCGTACCGTTGGTAAAAACGATACGATCTCACTGCCCCCAATTACAAGAGCTGAGGCTCTCTTGCTTTGGGGATGATAGCTATCTGGAGAAGGAAGTTGTCACTCCTCCAAGCTCGTTATCCATCCCAGGAATCACGGCCTTTGGGCTTCATTACTCTGGACAAGTCAGCACTCTGTATAAAAGGAAACATTTCTGCGACTACGCATTGGCTTGGGGAAAAATTCTACCCGACCTTCGAACGCTACGCGTCTTTCAGGAAAGAAATATTTTAGGGTTTCGGAATGACAATATCTTCGATACATTTTTAAAGGACTGTGCTTTCTCTAGAATCAAAGTCGAAGATAATTTCGGGAGACTTTTGAATTAGTTGCTCATACACCACTGTTCTGCTCACCAATCCGTTCCCCGTTCAAACCTCACACAGCTTTCGTTGCCTGTATTTAGTACCGGCCTCGTTTGCACGACCGGATACACGTAGTTATTATGGAACGTAGTTTAGGAATACATTATAACTAAGCTCATCGAACTATTAGGGTCTCAGAAAAACAGTATGATGCTGGTCAGAGTGTAACAAAAAGTAGCAAGGATTGCAGGAGGAAGAATCAGAGTCCGGCTGCTATAAACACCAGCCTTTCATAGTCAGCTTGAGGCGATATTGTCGCGACATAGCCTACGTGACCACCCTTCTCGCCCACAGATGCATAGAGTACGGGGGCCGCATACGATCGATGTTCGGAGTCCCACTGAGGTTTACGAGGTGTCTTGGGAAGATACACCAAATCTTGTGTGTTGGAAGAGGCCAAGCTTTGTCCTCCGTAAAAGTCTGGTTTCTTCGGTAACAGCTCCGCGTGTCTGACGGCCAACGGATTTGTTTCGTTGAATTTGACATTCGTGACTCCATAGTCGCCAGGGTAGCCCGTCCAATCGAGCCCCCACGCGTCCAAGAAAAAAGGGCGACACTCCGGCATTGTTATTTGCTGCGCAAAAGCCTGGAGAAAAAGGACTGTACCTCCTCTCTCCTGGGTGAATGCCACCAGACGAGTGAGAAGATACGCGTTGTCTGGGTGGGCGATGGCCGACGAGCCAACGAAGACGGTCGTAAGATCCGGGGAAGACACTAGGTCGGTCATTCGTTCAATAGATAGACCACCGACTACCTCGATCTTCTGCTGCAGCTTCTTCAAAAACGGTCCATATAACATCTCATCCATCTTGGTGTCGCTGAAGGAAAGGAAGAGGGCAAACTTTCTTGATTTCCGGGTTGGCGGTGACACCGCTTCGGGGTGAAGTAAACCGAGCATTGCCAACAAGACGGAGCTCGTCTCCGGTTCGCCGCTGACATCTCCAATATAACCCAACGCACCGCGTCCTATCCTCGCTCGTACGATCGGCGCATCTAGTATGTCGTCTTCATCTGCTTCCGAGCTGTCATCGTCTTCATCGGGACACTTGAGATACGCCAAAACGTCAAGATTTATGTTCTTGAGATTCAAAGCCTTCATACTGTAAACATCTGAAAGCGATGGATTCTTCTTCGCAAGCTCGCAGCTCGGTATTAGCTCGTATACGTCTCGCTTGTAAGAGCCAGTCGACCACGTCTGCCCAAACGCCGAGAAGAACCGTTTCGAGAGAGGTTGATTGAGCGTCAAAGGGAAGACTCCCGCAGCGACAAGATTGCCCCCGGATCTGACGTATTCGGCAAGTTGTGAAAGGAGCGACTGGTTGTCTGGTTTGAAGATGCCACCATCGGCGAGATATACTCCCCGGAGTGCTCTCGAGTTTAAACGCTGTTCGAGGTCTGGACGCGTGTGAATGATGTCGACTTTACACTTGCTTCGAAGGAGAGACAATTGTTGAGGATGCAATTTGGTGAACTGGCTACTCGGACCGTCCAGCAGAGCAACAACCAAGGGATCTTTTCCTGAAGGGGCGACTGGTGGAGCCGGCGGAGCTCTTGAGGTAGATGGTTGAGGTGGATTGATAGGAGCAGTCGTCAGCGTGGGCTTTGGAGCAGCAGTCGGCGCCTTGGGCGGAGGGCGCGACAGCGGAGCGTCCAAAAGACCGAGCATAGCGAGATATACATTGGTCGACTCTTTCTCCGAATTGACATCGCCAATGTATCCAACCTGCCCTGTTCCGACCTTGGCCATGACAACGGGTGCTTCGCGTAGATTTTGGATTCGGCGCGGAGCAAATACCATAGATTGGAGCACGGATGAAGTGGTTGGAGTGTACAACGCCATATCCGAAGAGATTCCGTCAGCGTGCAAAGCCTTCATACTGTAAAATGGAGCGAGAGAAGGGTTGGCCGCAACAACTCGGTTTGCAGGGTTTGAGTAAAATGTCGTCCGATGGTAAGAGCCTCGTACCCAGCTTAAACCAAAATTTCGAAAGAATTTCTCGAAGTCGTTGCCCGCAATGTGGCCACTGAACATGCACCCAACAACGACTACTCCACCAGACCTGGCGTAGTTGACAAGTTCCCGCAGCAGGAAAACAGCTTTGGTTTTGGTAATCCCAGCATCCGTTATGAGGACCCCGTCCAGATTCGGCGAAGAGAGCATCTCAAGAGCCGTGGTTGGATTGAGAGCTTGGACCACTTTGCGTTTGCCTTTGATCGCGGTGACAATATGAGAGTTAATGCTTTCGAAGGCGGGCTCGTTCTGAAGGGATACTAGGAGAATGAACCGAGCGGGAGAAGTGACCACGCTCGTTGGCTGCTTGCTTGCTGATTTGGGTAGTCCTTTGACCTTCGCAGCGTCTAAGCGCTCGACTGCCTGTTTCAACCGAGAGTTCATTGATTTTCGCAATGGTCCCTTCCCCAGAGTGTGACCGTTCGGGTGCAGATGGAGGAAGAGCTCGTACTCTGCCGGACGAAGGAATGTTCCTTCCATTCCAGCGACCAGAGTTCGAGCTCTATCGACAGCCTCTGGCTGCTTCCACCAGGCAGGCGGTGGGAGATAGCGATCGTCATGCGAATAGATACAGTTCAGGTCGCCAAACTTGCAGTCGCCCAGAAGGAAGTGGAGACAGACATTCTTCCCGCTACGAATATTAAGCTCAGCAACTGCGTCGCAATCCTCCAATAAAACTCACAGCTCGTCGCGAACACTTTTTTCATCAGGCGAGTGGGAAAAGGTACACTCTTCGCCTCGCGAGCACCCGCCGTGATTATAGAAGCGGCACGCGACACCATTTCCTGTGTGGAGGGAGTCCTCTGTATCTGAGTCTCCTTGATAAACAAACGGTTCTTCGCGATAACTGGGCCATTGGCGATCTCCGGGAATGAAGTAATCGTCGTCGCTGTCTTCGTGCCTGGAAGAGGTGTCCTCGTGCCAGAGCTCTCGAACAGCATCGAGTTCTTTGCGAGCCTCTGGACAGGAAAACGGGTCATGTTTGAGAATAGCTTCGAGATCTAGGGAACTAAATAAGGCCGTTGAATAATATCGTTCGATTGAAGGATATACCAAGAGTCGCCGCTTCCCATCGTTTCAGAGCCTTGCGGGCCATTGCTCTCCGAAAGCGCGCTTTGGTCATCGCAGGCTCCATTTTCAGAGCCATAGTCGTCGCCCATTCCACGTCTACCCACCTAAGAATGCATTTCAGACATTTCCCGCCAGACAAACGTGTTCTCCCGTCTTACAGCTCAAGTTTGCTCATCGCCGCCGCGAGGTTTGAAAAGAGCACAGGTTTCGGTCCGCACTGTTCAATTGCAGAAGCGTAGAATCTGGCAGCCTTCTTATAGTCCCCATTCTTGAAATGTTCATTGCCCTGCCTGCAATCAGCAAAGAAAAACAAGAAGCAATTGTAGTATCAGAGTCCAGCCAACCTCGGTTTTCAGCCTTTCCAATCTCTGGGTGCGCTTCCTTGAATTTTCATCACGAATTTTCCTTCTCGCGTTCACAGCTTCATTGTTTTTATTCATGTCGGGCGCTGTTATTTCTTGCGGTTTTCTGATACCGGGGAAGGAAAGGGAAAGGAAGGGCTCATAAGGCAACTTGCCAAAGGTGGTCCAAGCTCATGAGGAGGATTATGTCACCGTTCCTCACGCCCAGCGCTCGGAGTCCGCGGAGTCCGGCGAGCTTACTGACCTCAGGCTGATAAATTCTATGGCCAACTCAGAATCGTCCTGTCCTGTGTGATCTCAATGAGCTTCGAAGTTGTCTACTGTGAATACTAGTGAGCATTTTCTTGAGTTTGACAACCCTCTACCGTCGACAGTTACAGCACTAACTTATCAAAGGGTGATGATATGTCGGAAGATGTCCTCACTCGTCCCTCGACTACTACGTTACTTGGTTTTACGCCGTCCAGCGTCCCTGTCCAAAGATGCACCTGGCGTCACCTTCTTGTTGGGGGGTTTGCGTTGTGAAACAGACCTGTTGAGCTTCCCGACAACATTGGCTTTCGAGGTTCGGACAGCTTGACTCGGACGAGCATTTTTCTTCCCGGCCCTTGCAGTCTTGAGCGCCTGCTTTACGTTCGGCTTGGGCCAATCAGCTCCTTACCCCAGGACTACAATATGAAAACGTACCTTTCCAGGGGACTTGGTGAGTTTGGTGGGTTTTGTCCGTTTTACTGACGCAGCACTTGTCTTCCGCGCTCCGTTCCGGTTTCCTTTGAGTGCGGTGGAGGGTGCTTTCCCCTTGGGAGATGTCGTTCCCTTAGAGTCAATCCACTGAAGGTCTATGTGAGTGACTTACCTTTGTTGTCTTTGCACCTTTCGTCAACTTCGCGGAGACAATACCTACGCCTGACGATGACTTCCTGGCGCCCTGTTTCCTTCCCTTCGAACCTGTCTTCTGCGGATCCCCAAGAGAGCGCGGAGGTCCCCTCAGCGACTGGGCGGAGTCAACTAGTCACTTCTGGTTCAATGACTCAAGCCAGACTCACTCTATTCCCTGATCGAGAAGTACCGCCACTGGCAGAACCCTACGAGAGAAGTGAGTGTTTTGACGATTGTTCTTTGTGGATGAACACACCGAGGTTGAAGCTTGCGATGAAGATTTACCAAAAGTTGCTGAGACTGACTCTGAGATCTTATGCCCCTTTGGTGGCTCAGCCTGAGCTGACTCCCCAGCTGCAGAAGGAGCCTGAACAATCCACCATCCACCAGATAATTAATTAGCAAGTGATCATATCTACGTCGTGATTTTTCAGGACTTACAGTTGGGTCGTGCTTTTGTCTTCTAGGTGGCGGACTCAGACCGGGCTAAAATTTCCTTTAGGTCTTTTACCCGCCAGGTATCGGGGATTGAATTCGACGTACATTTGGCCTCGCCGGCACCTGATTCAAGCGTTGGGGGGGTGGGAGGGACATGATGGGTTGCTCCAGATTAGGAGCATCGGGCACTTGCGTGGCCGGGTCTTGACCACCATCACTTGGGGGTGGTGCTGAGCTCGATTTTTTCGATTTAAATTTCCCTTTCAGACCGTCCCAGACCTTGCTGAAGATGGAACGCTTGGAAATGTCTTCCATGTCCGAGGCGTCAACTAAAGAATCATGTCGTCGTTCGTGAAGCAAGGGAAGAGCGGCCGATTGCAAAGCAAGGGCGAGCAAAATGATGTGCGTCGTGTTCAAAAAATGCATCTTCACAAGAGGGGATAGAGCAGTGGTCAAAGAAGCGAGAGGTCACAGACAAACTTGGTCCAGCCAAATTCCTAAAATTTAGGAACATGGGTGTCAGGCAACGGCTCGCGCAGTGAGTCCGGGGTTGACTTACGAGGAGGGGTGAATGCACCTGGCAGTGAAGAACTAACAACTGTTCCTTTGCTCCTTTATGCAAAAGTGAGGGCCTGTGGACATGAGTTTGCCTCCTTCTGATTGATGCAAACGAAGGGCGCTGGAGACTTCGAATGTATCCAAAAGAACCCCCGTTATGTGACTGCGAAAGGCCTTGACACTTGGACGAGCAGCATGCTTGTCCGGTCTCCCCTAAATTGGTGTCGATCCAGCTGGGGCGGCGATTCAAGCAGATCTAGAGGGTGGTTCCTCAAAGCATGGCATACACCGGTCTAAGGCCAGACATCAAGTCGGACAATGTAGAGCTTTAACTTAAACTTTAACTTTTTTTCTGGGTCGGAAGATAACTAGCTCCATCTTCAAGCTCAGGGCTTCTTCCGAGAAGGCCATCCATGTGAAGTGTTTCATTGTCGTGGCTCCGAGTGATGAGGGTGCGGTACTTCGAATTCGAGTTATTCGACGCACGCGCAAGGTCTTGATTTCTGTGGTTCGTGGAAACAGTGTGCATTTATGCCAAGATAATTAATGAAACCCATCAGCATTGAATGAAGTTCTTTGGGCATCTTACAAGGAAGCAATTTGCCGTTCATTGAACTGACATCGAAACATAAGACTTGAAGACTCTGGGATGCATGGAACGATGAGCACCTATATAGTTTCACACTGCTTTCGTATATGAGACCGTAGTATCTGCTGCTACATAGCTGACGCCGGCGATGGTGCAAAAGTCTCGGTATCCACACTTTTTCCGCGCTCTCAAACTTGATTTTGGGCCTTAAAAACCAAAACAGATGAGCCCAGTGCATGAGGGATATGATGGCTTATGACGGCTTTGAGTGCAGACGGAGACTCTGTCAGGAGCTCTCGTTCCGAAGCCAGGAGGCCCAGGACTCGGAATTCTGAACGTATAGCGGCTATTGCCGAGATGATCGCTGATCTGCAGCCGCAAGAGTTAAGTAGGTCCGTGCACACGTTGCTGCTTGAAAGAGTCGATGGCTGGCTTGCGACTCCCAGAAAGTGCGTCTCTTGTTGCCAAGTAGCCTTGAAAACTTGACATGTCACTGCAAAGTTCCTGACAGATGTACTAGCAGAAGCGATACTAATCTGCCTCTGAATCTCCGTTTCGGAGCCGTTCTTACGATAAAAAGCGCCCTCAATGCTTCCCAAAATCAGCTCAAACTGCCTAGCTCATAATCCCCCGATGGTCGTCCCTCCAGAGATATGGGGATTGATCTTCCGCGCGGCAGCGCCCAGCCTTGGATCTATGGTTCCACCCCTGGAAAACTTTCATTACCACTACTTCGCCGCTGACCCCGGACAAAGGCGTGCGCGAACGGTACTTGTAAGTAATCTCAGACCTCAATTCCCAAATGCATGTTCAACGTTCAACCTTCTCACAGAAAACGAGATCGCGCTTGGCAAGTGTCTGCAAGGAATGGCGAAACATGATGCTACCCCTCCTCTTTGAACACGTTATTCTCCGAGACTTCGATGCCATCGATGCACTCATCAAGTCCCTAGAGAAACCCATGCTTGACGATATCACTCTTCAAGGCGAACTCGTCCAACGCTTGGATATTGTTGCCCGCAACAACTGCGGAAGCAATGTGGAGGGCATTAGGGATATCTTCTCGCAAATTAGCCATCTCCTCACTCTCTTACCCCAAGTTAAGGTGGTGCTTTTCCACAACTCTTTCAGGGTCGACAAGATATGGCCTTCCGGTGAAGGACCTTTTTTCCTCAACTCGGCCCCAGAAACACTCGAATCAATCGTATGGGTCAACGACGACAAGGAATGGACTCTGTTGAAGGTACCCTGGCCGCTTTGGGTATCATTTTTAAACAGCCATCCGAATTTAAAGTCAATCCATCCACCCCATCTAGAGATTGGACGGGAACTTTTATGGCAAATATCCGATGGAGAAGCCCAAACGCCCCTTTCCGAACCCTTGACGAAGGTATCTCAACTCCTCTTGCGCATTCCGCACTATGCAACACACACAGACCCAATGTTCCTTCCCGATCGCAATAGTTGCGTCCTGTCGGATAACAACGAGAATTATGAAGGGGATATGTTCCCCAATCTCCTTCACGTAACCTTCGAGTTCTGTATCTTAGGACCGATGGCTATGGAGATGCTTGACGGGGTCGTACCTGTTCCCACTTTCTTCGAGCATCACGGACACAAGCTTACCTCCCTTCACTGCGTCTTCCACAAAACCGCCGACGAAGATTTCCTCGCATATAACGACGTACCTCCGCAAACCCAATTCTTCCCCATGATCGCTCGGCACTGCGTCAAGCTCGAAGAACTGGGACTCTACTTCAACTGGAAGTCAGTCCCATCAACGTACCTTGGCGAAACTATGCTTCCGAACGTCAAGAGGTTGAAGATTCGAAGGTTAAATCGGCACTTTAGGGTGGGAGCATACAAAATCATGCTCCATTTTGTTGCGGAGACGGTACCCTTGCGGCTGCCTGGGTTGGAGGAGGTGATCTTTGTGTGCGAGAGGGATGTGGGTTATCTTCGAAGGTATCAAGAGGACTTGCGCAAGGAGCTTGTCTCCATTCAACGTCGACTGGTATTGCAGTCAGGGATCAGAGTTCTGGACTGGGAGGGAAGGTCATTAGATTTTCTGCATACTACTTAGAAGTCAGCCATCTAGCCTCAGCGACGAACCTCTGGTCTCTCAAGCTGCATAGAAGGCACTTGTTTCAACGGTGGGCCTGTCCGTCTTATCTAGTACAGTTTTACCATTTTTTGCTCTTCGGTCTGAACTAGGTCATGTTGATCTCAGATATACGCGCAATGTCGGAGAACCTACTGTCTTTGGACTTGAACTCAAGCTCAAACAACGGGCATGGTCCTGCGGGGTTTGAACTTGACTTGAACTTTATGTAAACTTGCCTACGATGACCCATTCATTGGTCTCCCTAAGCCACCACGTCACAGTCGCCAACGGTCAGCCATACTCACAATCTCGTCGTAGCCAGGACAAAGCCAGGGAAAGCACTTGTCCAATGGACAAATCTATGTCTTCTGATGCGCCGTCATCGTCGGACACGCTTCAAATCTCGAAGACGACTCTTCGAACGATCATGGATCAGCTGCAGCGGCTGAATAAAAACAGCGAAGATCATGAGCAGCTCATTCATGATCTCCGTTCAGAACTGTCTTCTCTCAAGGGTTTGGATTCACAAGTCGAGGCTCTGAAGGAGGAGAACTCTGCATTGAAGAAAGAAGTCGAAGGGCTGAGACTCGAGGGTCAAATCGTTCAAAGGCCAAAGATTGAGGAAAAGACGATTACAGCAGGTATCTCGAACTCAGAAAGAGAGGGAACAGACTGTGATTCTGTGATGACGAAGGAGGAAGAAATCGACCTGAATGAGGAGGTGTGCTGTCTCTATCTTTGCTTTGGTGGCCACTGATTTTCACCGCTGCTGACCGGTTCCCCTATCTATTGCAGACAACGTGTGGTCCACGCGGAGAACGAAAACAGGTACTTCATCAAGGGTGACACTGTGAACGCGTTTGACTAAAACCCCAACTTTCTGGTAGGCAACAAAGACGCTCGGCGTCGTTGAGGTGGCTGAGAGCGACGACAACGCTCCAGAAAATGCTGGCGCTTCTCGGCCCACTCGGAAGCGTAGACTACCTTCCCGGTTCTCTGAAAGCGCTGTGCCTGTTTCGGGTGCCAAGAGAATCAAGAGAGAAATTATGAAGAGTACTACTCTTCCGTCCTCTCCAACCAAACAAGTTACGCCTGCTGGCGCTTTGGCTGTTGTGGCAAAGGTTGAAAAGGCAGCGGTTAAAGTTGAGCTGCTAGATTCAAAGGCAAAGGAGGAGTGTGCAGCTGCCATCCCTACTCCTGGATCGAGTTCATCGGGAGCTACTCCCGGATCTCGAACAAAGGTCAGTTTTCTCTAGAGACAAGCGTTTCCGACATCAGCTGAAACTGCCGCTCTTCTATAACTTTCTCAATCGCAGATACCCTCGAACAAGATCAAAGCTGAGGCCCTCTTCTTTCCAAAAACTGTCCTTGAAGAACACCTAGCAGGGGCCTCCACGCTCGCGATCTCACCTCTCCCTCTGTCCTTGAAAATGCACCTGCCCTTCCTCAGTACTGAGTACAGGGCGGCTACACAGGCGCTTCTTTGGACTAATGACCCTTCTTTGTCTCCTGGGAAGAAGTCCAAGTCGGCCCCGTCTACCATCCGACGTTTCATGTACCCTAACTTCGAAACCAACCCTGACCTGCCCGCAGCACCCGGCGAACCTGGCTTGCTGCTATGCGGTCGGACAGAGCCAGTTTTCGATTCGAAACCTTGGAGTTTATTCATTCGCGTGATCGATGATGGGACAACTCTCAAAAGATGGACATACGCTGGAGAGTATACATGTGCGCTCGTCGGGCATTTATCTGCTTCGGCTTTCAAAGCCCAGCCTTCCGTGGTCAAGCAGACGTGGGGCAAGAAGATTGCGTTTCACAAGAAACACCCTGCGTATCGTGATATGCGTGTGCGTATGACGCTTCGAAAACACGGGCAGGCAATTAACGAGGAAAGTATGAAGAAAGAGCGCGAGAAGGTTGGGAAGACTAAGAAAGGTGACGAGGGTCGATTGAGCATCCAAGACGTCGTCGAGGCGTTTGAGAGGGGGGATGAGGTGAGTTGGGTCCCTTTTCTGTCTGCTCGTTCCATATCTCTTGATGCTAACTATGGCTAGGTAATCCCGATCATTCGACTGCAATGCGCTTCGTACAATCATGAATTTGCTCGAGAGCTGGCCACGAAGTACGCGCAATACAAACCCAAGCAGAAGAATACAGCTGAATCTGACTCGGATGGGTGATAATAGCTTGAAAAGACATTGGTATAAGAGCGGTTGTTCGAGTTTGAGTGCAACGAACAGTACAGAAAATACACTTGCGTTTTGATCAAGCAGTAGTTATTCCCCTTCCCAATCATTGGCGCTCAGCTCTTCAGGATCTATCAACTCGGAGGGATTGATTGTGTGTAGTGAAAAGTGAATTTCCTCTTTGGCTCCTCCCTTCAATAAAAGCTTCGAGCTGCGTCCACTATCGCTGGTATGCTCGACAAAGTGAAGGTCCAGACTCCGGAGACTCGGAGTCATCGCTTCGGGTTAGTATCACCGGATCAATTGAAATGCGTCGGACCGAGCCCACTCGATTTTGCCCTCCACACTGTGCGACGACTCTCCACAGCTCTCCACTAGCTTCCAGTTCCTATGACGGCTCATGTGAGGACGACATTTGGCCTGTGGTCCAGCCCCTCTACCCAAACTTAGGCTAAATGTGGTTGCGCGCTTCAAGTTTGCCACCAGTTAACTTGAAGGTGGTGAGTTCAGGGAGGATTCGGGGGAGGTGAGTAAGAAGGAATGTAGTCTCCGGGATAAAGAGCTATCGAATGGCTGAAGCTGACATAGTAAAGTTCTGGACACCCAATTGACAATCACCCACCAAACGGAACAGGAAGGAGTAAATAGGTGGCGAACGGGATCGAGCCATCCATACTACGGATCCGAGGCGGTCTGCTTTGTGGCATCAGCGAACCAGATTTCCTTCATCAAGCCCAGAGAGGTGTGGCACTGCACAACGTGCTCTGGTTGCAGTCATTAGGGGACCAATAGTGGGCCATGAAAACACCATCAAAAGCCGTCGGGGGAATGTGGGTCTTGGTGCAGTATCCCGACGGGGGAGCTGTTTTGGATGGGTATCGGTCCCACTACGGAGTCGGCAATGATTCCAGGACAGTGTGGGATGCTGCTTTACAGCGTCCAAAGGCCGACTTCAGCAGCCCACATAGCATGATATAAAAGATTCGGGGTGAAGACCTGCCAGGACAACATCCTCCAACTTCCTCACTTGCATTTACACAGGTGTCTCCAACTCTCCAGCTTCAACTTGCTTCATTCTACTCCAACGAATCATCAACAATGTCTTCCATTGCTCAACAACACGCTTCTTTCTCAATTCGGGACTTGAGTTTGAAGCTGAAGCAGGTCAGGCTTGCTCACCCTGAGCAGTCCTTGCCTTCGCCTCCATCCTCCGATTCGGGATCTTCGTCACCAAAGGAAGCCCAGACAGAAGAAAGCTACTTCCTCCGCTCTTTGAAGGAGTGCTCGGCCATCTATGAGGAGCCTTCCAGGACAAGGAGCGAATCCCTCGCCCTCCTCAGCGACGAGGAAGTTATCATGCTCGCCAACAATGGCAACATTGCAACATACGCTCTCGAGAAACTGTTCGGTATGGACCAACTCGAACGAGCTGTTCGGATCCGACGCGCTATTATCTGTAAGTCGGGCCACCTCAAGCGATTGCAACTCAAACTCACATACCTTTGATAGCCCGCGCATCTTCCACCGACACTCTCGAATCCTCAAGCATCCCCTACGAGAACTACGACTACTCCCGAGTTCTCGGCGCCTGCTGCGAGAACGTCGTTGGCTACATCCCCATCCCTCTGGGNGTCGCCGGTCCNTTGACCGTTGATGGAAAGCAATACCCTNTCCCGATGGCCACAGCCGAAGGCACCCTCGTCGCCTCGACCTCCCGNGGCTGCAAAGCTCTCAACGCNGGTGGAGGNGTCTCNACCGTCCTCGTCGGTGACGGNATGACCCGTGGTCCTGCCATCGACTTCCCCTCNGCCATNCAAGCTGGAAAGGCCAAGGCATGGATCGACTCGGACGAGGGCCACAATGTGCTTCGTGAAGCATTCGAGTCGACGTCGCGGTTCGCCAAATTGAAGAGCTTGAAGACGGGGATTGCTGGGAGGACTCTCTACGTGCGATTCGCTACGACAACTGGAGACGCAATGGGGATGAACATGATCTCGAAGGGGACGGAGAAGGCACTGGAAGCGATGCAGAAGCGGTTCCCAGAGATGGTCGTACTCGCACTTTCGGGCAACTACTGCACCGACAAGAAGCCGGCGGCTATCAACTGGATCGAGGGCAGGGGAAAGAGTGTTGTGGCTGAAGCGGTTGTTCCTGGACATGTCGTCAAGACTGTATTGAAGACCACGGTCCAGGATTTGTGCAACTTGAATGTGAAGAAGAACTTGATGGGAAGTGCGATGGCCGGGTCGATCGGTGGATTCAACGCTCATGCTGCAAACATCCTCACCGCCATCTTCCTTGCGACCGGTCAAGACCCAGCGCAGAACGTGGAGAGTTCAATGTGCATGACACTGATGGAACCGACTGGACTCAACGGGGAAGATCTGCTCGTCTCGGTCACGATGCCCTGTATCGAGGTCGGAACAGTCGGAGGAGGCACCGTTCTTGCACCTCAACAAGGGGTTCTCGAGATGCTCGGTGTTCGAGGAGCTCACCCTCAACAACCCGGCCAGAACGCTCAGACCTTGGCGCGCATCATCGCTTCGGCGGTCTTGGCGGGTGAATTGTCGCTGCTCAGTGCCCTCGCTGCAGGCCACCTCATCAAAGCACATATGGCGCACAACAGATCCCAGGTCAATACTCCTGCTGCCTCTGTTCCTGTGACACCCGGCGCTGGACTTTAATCCACGGCGTGACTTTTTACATAGACCATCTTCGATTATCTTATAGAGTATTTGTTTTCAAGGACCCTCTGCATAGAACTCACAAGCCATATCTGTACACTAGCAACGTCATGACTACACTTTTTTCTCTTACATTGAACTGTGCGTCTTCAGCTTGAGTACATTGAAGACGGCCAACATCAACTTTGAATTTAGGACCCTTTTCTCCCAATCGTCATTAGCTGGTAGAACACTCAGAGATTTGGATTGGACTCGAGTTCGACGGTGCATGAACCGAAAGACCTCGACCTAGTTAGCTGCTTTGGGCCTTTATCTGGGAAAAGTCTAAAGACGCTCCTCCTGCACATGAGGCAATTAAAAGCGCCTGTTTGTGCAAAATACAGAATACTCTTCGCCGCATTAATGGGGTAGTGGTAACCTGGGTCGTTGCCATTCGAGTTTGAATAGACTCGACCCGCCGGGGGTTCGATTCCCTCTTAATGCATTTTTGTTGCCAAATTTGTTTTTGTCTTCTTTCTCGTGAGTCACCACAGTGGACCACTGACCAAGCGAAGCACATAAGCCACTCAAATACAATATCCTTCAATTTATTGCAACACATGCGACAGACGGGGGTATGTGCTAATAGTAGTGTCATGAATGTCATAACGAGGAGAAAGGACGAAAGCAACAGAGAGCGAAGAAAAACGAAGGAAATCGAAATAATCAGCCACTACCAAGTGGATGTGTGTGTATGTTAAGGTGCCCATGAATATGAATAAAACGCAAGGAGAAGCCAAACAAAGGATGAGAGGGGAAGAAGGGAAAAAAGAAAGCAGAACGACAATGTGACGATCAATTAATGCAACCAGAGGAAAATTCGAGTGCAGCCAAAAAAGAAAGGCGAATTGTGGCGTGCGGTTGGATTAGAATGAAAGGGTAGCGGGGAGAGAGCCTCCTCTCTCGAGCCACAGGCGAATTACCCGATATCCATCGCATCGCTGTCCACAACCCTCCCTTTGCCTTTCCCCTTTCCCTTGTCGACCTTCATCGGACTACCGGAGCCCCCACTACCCCCAACCGATATATTCTCTTTCGCCAGCCTTTCGCCAACCTCTTCATCAATCCCTTGATAAATACTCTCCATCGGAAAGCCCCAGATCCTCCCAGGATTCGCTTTCTGTAACTCGTCAAACACCGACCCCACCTCTGTCACCCACTGCCTCCTCGTCTCAACATACGTCTTCAGCTGGTCTGACACTGTAAGGTTGAGATCGTCGTCGGGTGTTAGGCCGAGTGCTGCTGGACACGGTGGTGGGGGTCCCGACCCATTCTCCAACAATTCAGCATTCGCAGCTGCTGCAGCAGCCGACGCAGCCGCTGCTCCGGCTAGTGGTTTCTTTTTCTTCTTGCTCAGCTTCGGGACGTCTTTCTTCTGCAATTTCGCGTAGAGTGCAGTGATGTTCTTGTCGAGTGCGTCTCGACTTTCGAGGTACTCTTGGTAGCCCAGTCTATCTCGCGCGATGGCTGCTAGCCGCTCCTTGCGAGCTTTATTGGTCGCTAGCACTACCCGGAGTTCTGCTTGTGCTTTGCGTAGGGCGGTAGCAATGGGATCGTCGACCTTTTCACTGAAATCAGGCTGTAGACGTTGATCAATTTTAGCACCCAGTTCCAGAAATGGTTAGAAGATATTGAAACGAATAAACGTACCATACTGTCGAGCAAACCATGATACCGCATCGTATCGCGTATCCGGTTCTCAAGATCAGATACGTTCAAACGCTCTCTACGAGCAGCAGCAGCTCCACTGCCACCGGGTCTGCCCTCCATCGCGTCCTCAGCAGCCTTTACTCCCTTCCAGCCAAGGTCAGGAATCGGCAACAACGCACTGATCACGCGTTCTGTGAGTGGACCGTGGCCCTTCTCTTCAGAGACCAAATCCGGATCCAAGATTGTCGACGGATCCCAAGTCGGTTTAGGCGCAACAAACGAAGAAGCTGGAGCTTCCTTGGTCTTGAGAACAGTGATACCTTGAGCATCTTGCTCCTCCCATAGCTCGAGATAGTGGACACCAAGCTTGGGCATAATGAACGGTTCCACTTCGTCGCCTGTGTATTCGAGGAAACCAAGATCTTCTTCGCTGATGGGCCGAAGGTAGGGCTCAACGCTTGAATAAAATGTGCTTATGCCTGTCTGAGCAGGTGGCTTCATCTTGCTGAAGTCTGTTGTAATGTCGATAGGTCGACTGGGTCCAGGTTGAGGTGGTGGCGGTATTGGAGGGCGAGGAGATAGGAGGATTTGAGTTTCTGATACGGTCCAGTCAGGTCCAGAGGTAACCTGTGGAGAAGGTGGACGAGGAGGGGGAGGTGGTAGTTTGCTGTGAGAGCGGAGCCTCATGGTGAGGATAGAGAACAAACCTTGGGATGGGGCAATGGCGGGGGGACAATAGATTTATGTACTTTCTGTGATAAAGACGCTGATGGGAGGCTTGCCACAGCTGGAGAGCCTTTGCGAGGGCGTTGAGAATCTGTTTGATGGTCAATATTCTGTACAGCTGCATCATACAGGGTGGCATACGGTTTCCATCACTTTCCCCTGGGTCGACTTCAACGTGTTTCCGCTTTTTATGCAGCTTCTTGTCGTCGTAGGCGCTGCGAGAGCTAGCGTTAAGTTACCGGTGCTGAACGAGAAATGAAAAGAGCACTCACGAACGCCGCGGATCGACAGAGGAGCGTGCTGATGGTGGTATTGAATTGGTGCCCATCCGTGGTTTAGATCCTGGTAGATGTCCATGGCGAGAGTCCTCTACTGGTATTGGTGTATCTGCAGGCGCAAGGGCCACATATGGAATTCGAGTAATACCAGGGATACATTGCAATGAATCCAGACGAAGGGAATCCGGAGCACGAGAGAACGTAAAAAGAGGTTAGGAGGTATACAGTCAGATTCTGGACTTGCTTTGTGAAAGAAAATAGACATACAATCGCGCTCCCTCTTCACCTTCTCCACAGCTTTGGCTTTGCCCTTCTCCTTCTCCTTCATGCGCCGCATCAAGTCTTGAATTGTTCGCAAATCGTCGCTCGCCTTCTTGCCCCGGGCTACCGCTGACTGCCGGAGCAGCTTGAGCTCTGAGTTCAGCTGCTCGAGCTCTTCAATTGAAGGCACCGAAGACATTTCCGGTGGGTTCTTCAGTAAAGAAGAACGCGGCACCGGGGGCGCTGGGAAATTGGATGGTTTCGCCATCGCTTCTGGAGCGAAACCGATGCGCTCGCTGTCGTGCTCTTGTACGCCGTGAAGACAGGCGATAGGAGCGTATTTCGAACGGTGGAGGTCGTGGTCGTGGTGGTCGGGAACCAAGAAGGTTTATACAGATCACTGGCAGACCAAATTGGGTCGAGCTGGCCACTCATTTTTTCCACGCCTATTACGCGCGCTTGAGCGTTTACCGAGGCTCTTTGCACGACCTGTATGACGCCATGAACCAAAATTCGCCTGGAAGAGGCTCCCTCGACGACGATGTCGAGATGCTCGCCATGAACGGCGCAGCAAAGCAACAGGAACAAAAACCTCTGAATGGTGCACCCCACAAGCCTGCGGACGAGTCCTCCGACTCTGACGACGACGAATTCGATGTCGACGAGGGTCAGAGAGGTCTTCTCGACAGCCCAGGCCACCGAAGAGAATACTCAGGGTCGTCTCGAATCGAGACTGCAGGAAAGCTATGGCATAAAGTCAAGAGCATCGTCGTCGAGGTGAGTGAACTCAATGCCAGCTGGCCGAGGACATGCTAATGCAACACTTGCTAGGCAGCCCCTGCATTGCTTATGACGACTATAAGCTTGCTTTTCACAGGAAAGCTTCTAGACAGTGTCTCGGTGTGTACCCATTCTGATTGCTCTGCAACGCTCACCAACGGATGCGCAGCGTTGGGACGCAATGCTACAAGTCGACCAACTAATTATGATCATCCCCACCGTTCTCAACCTCCAAGGAAACCTTGAAATGAATCTCTCGGCTCGACTCTCCACTGCTGCTAATATGGGAGAGCTAGACGACCCCAAGGTCATGCGAGCCATGCTGCTAGGAAACTGGACCTTGCTACAAGTCCAAGCAATCTCCGTCTCCTTCGTCGCAGCGTGCGTCTCCCTTGTTCTGGGTAAGATCGTTCCCCGGGCAGAAAGCATCCCAGTGGAAACACCACCATCCAATTCTACCCTCGCCATCCGACACATACTTGAAGCAAGAAAACCCATTCCCCACCTACCCCCAGAAGCAGGGGTACGCCATTCAGGATTCCCTACGTCAGTCGTCTGCCCCCTCTGCCCAACCTAACTCACCTCTGACTGCCTGTGATATCGATGGTAGCCTAATCATGGTCGCAGCAACAGCCATGTCCTCCGCATTCCTCTCAGGCTTGATCCTGGGCTCATTCATGTGTTTCCTCATCGTTATATGTCGGAGATTCAGGCTCGATCCAGGTATGTAGTCTCCACATTTTACTCAACCATATTCTGGGATGCTAACGTACAGTCTATTCAGACAACATCGCGCCCGCCGTAGCTTCCTGTCTAGGCGATCTCGTCACACTTTGCCTCGTAGGCTTCGTATCGACACTGCTCCTTCCCTTCCTCCGGACGCCCATCCCGTTCGTTCTTGGAATCTTGATGGTTATTGCTGCGGTCGTCTGCCTGGTCTACACCGTCAGAAATCCTCACGTAAAATCATTGATCACAGAAGGATGGTCACCGCTTTTTGCTGCAATGGTCATCAGCAGTGCGACCGGAATTGTTCTCGATATGTTTGTCAGCCGATACGAAGGCTTCGCTATCTTGGCTGTGGTGATCAGCGGTATGTAGCTATGCCACATTGTCCGGGTATCATGGATGTTATTGAATGATGGGCGATTTCTAGGTTTACCAGGTGCTGCAGGCTCGATTTTCGTCTCTCGTTTGTCGACATCCCTCCATGCGGCGGCGCAGAGTGCGAATTCAGCTCTACGAGCTTCAGAACCGAGTCGGAAGCTGGTGATGGTGACCCTACTTTTGATCACGATACCAGTGGAAATTGTTTTCCTCGCGGTGCTCAACGCATTCGGCTGGCTGAACCTACATGTTTTCTTCGTGGTGTTCTCGATCATATTCTTCTGCTGTGCTGTACGACCATCTCGATTTCTCTCCCTTCTCAAGTGACTAACATCTGGTGTACTGTAGGTTCTGGCATCCCTCACCATCGCCCTTTACCTCACCGACTGGCTCTGGTCTAAAAATCGCGATCCAGATATGTATGCCCTGCCTATACACTCGGCATTGATGGATCTTATTGGTCAACTGCTTCTCGTTCTTTGCTTTGAAATTGTTACGAAGCTGGGGGCGAAGCTGCATGTCCGGACTTGATTCAAGAATTTCTGTCAAGTTCTAACTGATTATCGAGTCCTCCTCCGAAATAGAAAGTGATTTTATGTAGACAAGGGAAAGGAAGGTGTCACTCGCAAACTACTCTACATACCTTGACCCTCCTGTGATACCGTAGTAGATTCCGGGCACGCTCGATGCTTTGTTGTGGATGGTAAAGATATGTATTTATTCTGTATATATATATTTGGATTAGTTCCCTTTTTTTGGTTTCAGTCCAACGCTGGCTTACGGAACAACGGAAGTCGTACCAATCAGAGAGTAGATGGCCGATCACTCAATACCAATTTTGAAGTAGAGGGAATTCCGCCTTTCACGCGGCGTACGAGCATGGGGAGAGTCAGCCCTAATGGGAATTGCGGGTATCGCCCGGTACACTCCTTCGACGAATGTATTGTGGATCCTTGGATTGTTAATCATTCCTTCTTGCCTGTTCCCACTTATTCAAAATCGAAGGGACCGCCGGTCGCCACAGCAGCAGTCTCTAAGTATGTACGCTCCGGGCTTCCAGGTGCTCCTGTAATGTCGGCCATGTGAAGCACGCAGGGTCCTTGACCCTACCGGGACACCTCTACGAAGATTGAACATCCTTTAATTTAAATTACAAGCCACATGGCCATTCGCTAACGAACTTCTCTTGCGTAAATTGTTTCTTATCTCAAGGGGGTTCGGCGAGCCCGTTCGTGTGGCCCAATTCGTTTCGTTCAGTGGCCGAAGGTGCGGTCAGAAAGTTGATTGTAGTGAGAGGAACTTCACTGGCTCTGCTGTAAGCCATGTTGTTGTTGAGGGCTCTCAAGTGAAGGACCATTCTTGTTGACAAGAAGGAATAAGCCACTCTCTGCGGACTATCCCATTGGGACTGATAAGCACTGTGTAGTGTAAGCGAGCCGAGCGACCCACAATGCGAGAAGGAAAGTGTATCCAGGCTTTAGGGCAATTGAAAGATGAGCATTAGATTACACGTCTATGAGTGGTTTGAGAAACATACCGGTGCGACGAGATTGCATAACAAGTTTCCGGCAGCAATCACTGATCGCAATGTCAGTCGTCGAGTAGAGATGTTATAAGTTAGTTGTTTACCTGTGACAAAAACGAAGTAGCCGAACCCGTCTCGAAAGAACATCGATATCAGCCGACTCGTCGTGCCCGCATACTTCCTCCAGCCGATCCAAAAGGTAATAATCAAAATCGCTGGTCGTATTTTGAGTCTGGCTCGGAAGCTTGAAGAAGTTTGGTCAGGCGCACTTACTGACTTCGCTGACCAAAATCAAAGAGTGAATAATGGAGAGAAGATTAGTGCGTGCTTTGATCGGAAAGCATCCTATCACTGCTGTGATCGCGGAGGGGGCCACTGATGATGCGGTGACTTCGTGCGGTTTTAACGAAGAAACAAGGGACTTACATTGCGCTGTGGCGATAAAATTTCCAAGTGCCACAAATTTGACAACGTTGACGCTCTAAAGGAATGAGCACCGCGACAGATGCCGGATCAATTTTGGTCGCGACTGACAAGAAATTGCAAGAACAAGAACCAGCCAACCCTAGGGCTTCCACCAGACAGGGCGTAGACCCGCAGAAACATGATAGCTAGAGATTCAACTGAGGTGAGTCTGAAACCTAGACCGAAACGGATAGCTCACCTTCTGAGAACGCGATGCCTAACGTCCCCGATACTGCACGAGTAATTAATAACTTTCCAGGGTTCCGTTATCGCTCAGATTCATTGTTACTTACCCGCGGCGCCAGCAGCTGCCACCTGACATACCTACATACAATGACGATGCATTGAATTGTTCTGAGACTCAAAGGATGGCATGAAAGGCATGATCGATACTTACAGGTAACGATGGTTCTAGAAATACATTATCTGGCGAACGCCAGTGCGTTGTCTTGAATATCTTGTAGAATGATCATGATAAAGAGGAATACCCACAGAGTAGCAAAAAAGCTAAGTCGACGATGACTTGATATCGGGACAGGAGGTAGAGAACCTTTCCCAGGCTCCAATTGCTCGACCACACCAAGGAAACCTGGAAACGCGGTCACGTAAAGCCTCGGTCGATTATTCACCGTCATATAGATAAGGCTTGCCTCTATTGGGAGAGCATCAAACATATCAGCCACCTGCAGGTGCCGAGGCAAAGTCAACACTATCTGCCGCTGGAGAAAGATGGTTTTTCACTCACAACGAAAGCAATACTTGCAGCTGGATGGATTGAACGGTGAGTAAAAAGATCTGGAGGAGGGTTTGCATCATATATGTACCAGTCGAGTACTGGATGGCGGGTCAATGAGGTGATATATCATCGCGAAAAGGAAACTTGCCTTGACATCTTGCTGAGCGTGCATCAGTTCGACTATTCCAGCAAGAGAGCTTGAGGGAGTCCCCATAGAGGCTTCACATTCGATGCGAAGTTAGTAAATGGTTGTTAGGAGCCCTTTGAGCCCCAGCCACTGCTTTTTAAGAGAGGTCAAAATAGACTCTTTAGTGCTGGCCTAGAATCATTCCCTGAGTGTGTAGTGCTATATGGAAAGCTTGGAGGAAGTTCTGCGGGATGACGAGATCACCGGGAGCCATACAATCCAACCCTGCTCATGAGTATACGTATGCGTCCGCGAGACTCGATGATCGTGCTGAATTGCACGAACGGAATTAGGATCAGTATATCCGACCTCTAAATCCCACAGGATCCCCGTTTGCAGTGGCGTTTTCTTTCTGGAGAGCAAGCGAGTGTGTGGAGTGTGCATACTGACCATCCCGGCTGCATTTCGGCCAAATGATATTCAATTCCCACGGACTACGACCTTAGGACGCCCAATCTTGCACGGCGATCTTTCAAACCACAACCATTCACGGCGATGAGATCCCCTACTCGCAAATTCTTAGATTTACCTCTTGAACTATATCTTCATATTTTCTTGGATATAGAGCCTCCTGATCTTCTTTCTTTGGCTCAGGTGAGAAAATGGTTGTGGTATACTGTCAGTGCTAATTGAACGGTCTACTGAATCGCAGACTTGTAGAACGCTTTACGAACTCTCATCGCAGCGAGAGATCTGGGAAGCTGCACTCCGCTCGGTCATCTACAAAAATGAATTGTTCGGGCCATCCTATGGGCCAATGGAGTCGATGGGCGTGTTAGAACTGCGTCGTGCGGCATTAGGTCCGACATTATGGCACAACAAGCTGTCCAGCGTGGCACATGGAGAGAACCACGTCCTGCATCCTGTTTTCGCTCAAACTCTCGAAAGAGAACAGATGGTTGATTATCCTAGACGGGATATCGAACGCGTATGGCTCGTCCCCGGGGGTCGCTATCTCTTTGGCATGTCACAGGCCGACGTCACCCTTTGGGACCTAGGGATGCCAGATTCAACTCGTCGTATGGGCGCGCCTCCGCAGCCCATTGCTCTTGGTACTGAGCATCTCGGGTCAGCCATTACTCTCGCGGTGGCCCAATCCAAGTCCAAGTATCTGAGATTCGTTGTCCTGATCCATGGCGCACTAACCATCGTTCGGTGCGTTACTCCATTCAATCTTTGGAATCCAAATATAACCTTCTGCTCCTCTCTATAGATTTCGTGTGTACGAAGTTGGTCCACTTCCTGAGGCCACCACGTTAAGAGTGATTGCGGAACACTCTTTCCAGCTCATGGCGTTCCATGACTTGGGACTGTACTGGATAACAGGAGATCATTTGTTCTTCGTGGTGAATCACGTCATTGTATTCGCTTGGAATTTTATCAGAAGCCGCTTCAAAGCCTGGACGTGCGGTGAGTATATCTTCCAGGTATGTTCGCTTGTTCTCAGGGACAAGAAGCCTTCTGACACTCCTTTTTGCAGCTTATCACAATCGGGGACTTCGTTGTGGCCTTCACATCGTCAAGGCTCATCGGATGGAAAATGCCGAATCTTGAGCTGGTGGATGGTGGCCTTATCGTCGAACCAAAACCAGAAGAGGTCACACTTTCCCCCGATTTTCGCATACAAGTCGGTGACGACATAGAACTCCTTCTAACTGTATGCCACCATTTCATCAATCTGCCTTCGAAATGGTACTACGGTGCATCACCATTGGTCTTTGATATTATTGGACCAGCTCCGGGGTTCACAGTCGGCAGACACCGTGTTCAAGTCCGCCGATACAAACTTGATTTTGTGCCAAGCAACCCTTCAACCTCATCGATCACATTTCTTTCGGACTTCTCTTTCGCCCAGCCTGACGCAAGGCGATACATAGACGGTTTCAAGGCGCTCGTCATTTCATCGGGTCACTTCACGATGCTCTCCCCGGGGTACCTTGCCCCTGATGATAGCGCATACTTGGTCTACTCATCCATGGAGCCTAGTGATGATGGCGAATGCCACAAGATATCCCTATCCCCTCCCCCCGGAGGCCATAAATTCCTTTCCGTATCGGTTTGCCCGTCGGCGTGCCGAATGGCCTATTACTGCGACAATAACCATGAAGATGGCTACAATCGTGTCCATGTCGTCGATTTTGTCCGGGCGGAGTGATTGACAAGCAGGGAGGCGGCGGCGACGGATTCAGCAGTAGACTGTGTGCGATTGTAGTGAGTCGCAGTCTTTCAGCTGTACCTACACTTGCTCATGATTTTAACCAAGGGGAGCGAGGTGTAGACTTTGCAAGTTATATTTATGACTATCTCGAACCACCACCGTGACGGTCCAATGATTCGAAGCATCTGGTTCTTTGAGAGGGTAAAGCCTAGCGGTCATAATCGATAGTAGTTGGGCACTGCTCCTGTACCCATCCGGTTTCATGATTGGTCAAGGACATCATTAAGGGTCGCTGTATAAACCTTGGTTCCAGGCTTCAAAGCTTAAAGCTCAAATTCAAAGCTGAATGATGTCGATGATCGATTGATCGTCGATAACGTTTGCGCAAAACCCTTGATCACTTCTTCCACCCATCGCTCGCAGGGGAACCTTCCATGGACTCAACGTACTCAGCGGTCGATCGTGGTCCCCGCAGCGCCTTCGTAGACTTTCCTCGAGATATTGGAAGGTTAATCTTTCAAACCACGGCTGCACTGGATGCAGAAGCCGGACGGTCGTGCGCCCTTGTTTCGAAAGAAATCAATCAATGGTACGTCGTTCCTTCACCCTCTACGCAACCGATTTTACACTGGCCACTCGATTTGAAGGGTCGAACCAGTACTCTACCGCACAATCATCATCAGACATGGGAGGATCCTGTCCCGGTTTTGCGATCTTGTCAAAAGCTCCACAGCCAACTTTTCACGAAGACCTCCTGCGTTTTTTTCATTGCATGTCAGATCACTGTCTATCCTTCTCGGCACCTACGACAGGACTCGGAGCTTTCTAGAGACGATTATCGTCCTCCGAGCCTGCCCCAACGTCGAATGCTTGGATTTGCGGGGTTTCCCTCGAAATGCCCTGTGGAAAGACACGCACTTGGAAGACCTCCATGCCTTTATGATGTCACCTTCCATGTTGCCCCACCGCCTCTCCATCACGACTAACCTGTTCCCCGAGGACCAGGTCAGGTTCTCGCATCCAATCTTTCAGAAGGTGACACACCTAAACCTGATATGGACCCAAAGGTACCAGAGTCCCGACGACGAAATACCAGGATTCGACACTCTGAAGGATCTCGAGAGCTTGACACATATGTCAATCTCAGTGCAGTTCGATATAGGCCCTGGCTTTTCCAGATGGGTATCCAAGGTTGTATCTCAGGCCCCAAAATCACTCCGCATACTCATTATTTGGATATTCGACGATTGGCAACTTCTTGATGGACACCCGTTCTCAAATGAACTGAGAGCCATATGCAAAGGCGATGTTGATCCGCGGGTAGTAGCTGGCTACATGGGCTCGAAGCGATGGGAGGTGGGCATATACACCTTCACCCGGACGTGGGGAGACGTGGTCAAAGATTGCGCTGGCATCCCGGACGGGAAAGACTTTTGGACTTTGGCTGAAGATATGAGAGAGGAGCGTGGCCTAACGAGCTCATAGGGAGGGAACTCGAGCTCCTTTCCTTTTATTGATTTCACACTCTGAGTCAGCCTAGTACGTTCACATAGCGGCATTGGATGTCAAGTCACAATGTACCGGTACCCTTACTGAGAGTAAACGATGCGCAATAATCGTTAGACTGGGAGACGAAATGGCCATGCACCCCCGTTCCAGGCGGCCTTCAAGCTTCAAAGACTACCCAAGTCAGATGATCGCCGTGCCTATATTGATACCGCTCGCCAATCGATAGTATTCGAAATGCCCACCCTTTTCTTCTCCCTCCTTCAGCATTAGTGTGCCATGGGTCCCGGCCTTTGTTCAGGCTTTCGCTTTGCCGATCTACCTGAAGACGTTGTGAGGTTGATCATGAGTCGAGATGACGGTTGGATTGGAGGCGCGATCTGGGCGCTCTTGCGCTCTTGTTTCGAAGGAAATGAACAAATGGTGTGTACAGTGTACAGAGCAGAACTCTTGATGCAAAAGTGCGATTTGAATGACCAAAACAAAGGGTTGAACCACTACTTTACCATACAGTCATCATCACGAATGGGACCTGTCTATCCAGATTTTACAATCTCGTTCAAAGTTCCAAGGCGAACTCGTCACGGAGGGGCCCGGAGTTCTTTTCCTTGAACGTTAAATCGCTCTCAATCACCTTCACCTGCCATAAGCAGAGCTTGGTGGAAACGCTGTTCGTTCTCCAAGCATGCTCTGGCGTGGAATGGTTAGTGTTGCGAAACCTCTCTCGGCACGACAACTCGCGGGTGGAAATGGAACTAAGCAACCTCCTTAGTTTCCTAACCTCACCTTCCATTTACCCCTGCCATATCTACCTCACGACTACCCTGCTACCTGAAAATCGGGTTCAATTCTCTTATCCAATATTCCAGAGGGTGACCCACCTCACTTTGATATGGTGCCAAACGGATAGCAGCAGTGAAGGTGAAGGGGAGGCTGATTGGGATACGCTTCAGGGTCTCAATAGCCTAACACATCTGGCCATCTATACAACTGGTACTGTGAGGAGGGGCTTTTCCAAAAGAATTGGAACGATTGTCTCCCTCTGCCCAGAATCCCTTCGCGTATTCATTTTCTGGATCTCCGGCGCCTGGAACTATTCTCAATTATCTTCATGTGTTGACGAAGTTCGGAGCATCTACGAAGGACAGGTCGATATGCGGGTTGTTATCGGTTCTACCTGTAGCCCAACAGCCCATCACCAGTGGGTGGACGAGACACACGCCTTCAGACGGCCACTCTCAGATTGGCTTCGAGATTGTGCTGGTATATCGAAAGGGAAAAGTTTTTGGGCTTTGGCATTCGAAGATATGATTGAGGAGCGTAGTCGACGAAATAGCTTTAGAGGTACGGATCTGGGATTCGTTTGACGTCTTCTTATAGTCTATCTTGGCTCCTACTGTCACATAGGTGCGAGCCTTCTGTACACTCGCCGATTTTTCGAGCATTTCGTAGTATAATAGGTCAGCTGGGCAACTTGGTTGTGGAGCAATTGATCAAATTTTCTGCTGAGGTCACCGTGAGGTCATTGGCCATATAAATGACTTTGAAAACCGAATTCAACGATCTTCGCTCTCCATTGCCTTTTTCTCTCCTCAATGGACTCGCAGGACTACCAGTGCCTGAGCCACACAACTCGACGATGTATCGATGAAGCTGCAGTGCTTCACGCTGTGGCCCTGTGGCTTGGCGACGGCCTAGAGCTCCCTCGATTAGGAAATATTCGGCCGACAGATGCCGGTCCTCCTGGGTTTCCGCTCACTGCGGCTCGGCAATCGCGAACCAGTGTTCGGAGGCGGCAATTAATTGCCTTCTCACTCGGTAGCTCAGTATCGGGCTACTCTTGGCCTTGGCTTGCTCCTTGAACTCGAACCACCACCATCTATACTAGACGAGGTCTAGCTACAGCGAAATTCTTGAATCTTGCCACAACTACACGAATCCGAGCGAAGGAATACGCCAGAAGACTATAACGACCGAGAGAAGAGGCCGGCGTCGACGAGAGAGCAAGAAATTCACAAAAAAAGATGCCATACATCGAGAATCGGATGGCTTCGGGATCCCTCGAAGACCCGACGAAGTACCTGTTTGCAAGGGATTTCAAGACGCAGGTTACACCCAACGAGACGCAGCGGAATACGTTGATCGTTGCAGGGGTCTATATTGTCGCAATCGCTATACTTTGGTGAGTGTTGTAACTTTCTGGCTTTCAGAAACCATGCTGAGTCCTCCCTGTCGCGCTTGACTGTAGGCATGTGCCAATTTTGAATCGGATATGTGAGCATTGGGCTGTTTTCTCGGCGGTGAGGTTGAACGCATGCTGATCCATAAGTTGCTTGCGGTGCGAAGTGTATCCTTTCAAGTGAGTTATAGCTCCAGGACTGCCCAGAGACTCCTGACAGAGATGAACTAACGCAATTTCTCAGGCTATTGACCGTCGGGTTCCATGAAGTACGATGAACTACTCTTTCTGCGCGAAAGCAACCCCAATCTAACCACCCTCGTTCCAATAGATGAGCCATGCCTTCGTCGGCCTGCTCACATGCGCTAGGATTTACTCTATTGAGCTAGACCGTACGTACCCCCTATCGGTTTCTTGGGATTTGGGACTCATGGGCTTATTCTCTCCACATGGATAGCGGACGAGGGAGGCTCGACTCGTATGAAAGGAGGGATACCTTGCTTGACCCTTCCAGCTGGATACCTCGGATCTTCGTTCATCGGAGCATGCTTGATTGCATGCGGTTTCAATACCAATGCGAGTAAAGTCGCTTCCCTAGTTTTGGCTGTCTTCTTCTTGTTCACCTTGTGGTGGGCAAGACGGAACTGGCTGTAAGCTTCCCCTTTTGTGACCGTGTCCTCATCCCTAATGATTCTGTTGCAGCACCTGGCTTCTGATCCTCGGGATGTCCGGGTTGATTGTGATGTTTTGGTTCGTGGCAGATAGTATTGCATTGCGATACTTCGTACGTGTCTTTTAGGCGTGTTTGACCTGGCGGATTGCTGACCTCCTTCGGCATGATAACAGGTTTTGTTCATCGGCGTCATGTCCTGCATGTACGTCCTATGGGATGTCGTCGGTAAGTTTCTCTCACAGCTAATCGAGACCTGGCCCGAGCTCAAACTCTGTTTTTGCAGATGACACGCTTGCGCGCAAAGTCAACACTTCCGATGCATCCGTTTTCGCAGAGCGATATGGCTGTTGCCCTTCCCGAGTGTGGGGCTTCGTCTGGCTCGTCGTAGCTTTCATTTTCTTCGGGCTTGGAATCCTAGTCGGCCTCGTGGCGTTCAAGCAGAACGTTGAGCAACAAAAAGCCGATTCTGCCAGGTTCTTACCTGTACCCGGGTCGAAGTCGAGCGGAGGGATGACGTTGGCGTCTCCTTCGCCCGCTATGTTGGTGTGGGCGGTTACGCTGGCATTTGGTAGTGCTTTCGGTTTGCTTTGACTGTGACGACCTCGTTTGACTAATGTACGGACCTTGACGAAAAGGACTTTGAATGAGTTCCCTACCTATGAGCTAGGTTCGGGAGAATTGAACCATCTGTATGAATATTGACGAATGTGATACCCGATCTTGTATTCCGTACTATTCTATATCCCTACTATGTGCCTTCTAGCTAATCTATGTAGCAACTTTTCTATCTTTCAAAGCTCCCTCGTTAGCAATGAGCGGGCGGAACGGTTAGGCACTGATCCGTTGACTTGCTCAGGAAGGTCACAATTCTTCTCCAGGACCATCAACCATCCATAATCCAGAATTGCGAACATTGACTTCATAATGGCGTCGATCGTCATATCGCTCTCAAAGCCTGTATAATAGCCATCTCTTCCTGCGGAGTGCCCTCAGGGCTATCAAGCAAGACACGTTGACAACGATGTCGAAGACGACGGTGAACACGCGCACCATAGACCATATCGTTCACCTGACGCCCCCCGGCACCGTGGACGAGGTTTCTGAAGAGTTCAGAAAGCTGGGATTCACGTACGTTCATTGTGAGGTGGGCAGTGGGCACCCTGGCTGACTTGCAACGCGCCGCAGGGTTCTACGAGGAGGAACTCACGCAGACGGCTTGACAGCCAACGCCCTCGTTGTATGTCTCCATCTCTCGTTCCGTGCTCAATGCAAGATCTGGATCCGAAACTGACACGGGGATCCACTCCTAGGTCCTCAAAGAAGGAACATACATCGAGCTCATCTCGTTCACCCACCCAGTGTCTTACTACCCACCAGGGTCAGCTGAACGTACAGCACGAGAAGCCCATAGGTGGGCTAAAGAATCGCCCGGATGGATCGACTACGCGTTTCTAGGAAATGGGGAGAGTGAAGTTGGGAGGAGAGTGAGCGATGCTGTCAACAAGCGCTGGACGGGGAGCGTAGGCTCTGGCTCGGGCGATTGGTCGGGAGGAAAAGAAGAACGAGAGGCGTTGTATTTGGAGGAGACGAAAGGCGGGAGGGTCAGACCTGATGGGCAGATTTTGAGGTGGTTGATTACTGCCCCCGCAAGCAATGACGTCCTGGGGTTGCTACCGTTCTTTTGCGGGGACGTTACACCACGAAGCCTAAGAGTAAGTCTCTTTCCTGTTTTTTGGATTTCACGGCGTTGACATGCAGGAATAGGTGCAGACCGACCCCCCTTCGAACACTGAACACCCTGCAACTGTTCAAGGGCTTGCTTACCTTCGGCTACTTGTCTCCCTCTCTCGCTTTGAGGAGACTAAGAGGAGGTTGGCTGCCGTGATTGGGACCTACCCCACTCCAACCCCAGGGGTTGAGACTCAGAAAGCCATTTGGGACTTGGACACTGCCCTCCCACTCGTTCGACATCCCAATCCCCAGCTTATCCTCGAAGTGCCTTCTGACGAAGAGGGGTTGTCGTTCCTTGCCTCTCGCTCAGGTGATGGTCCAGAGAGCTCGCAGCAAACAGGTGGAGTTGGGATATTCGAGGTGGCTTTCTACGTCGAGAAGCTAGGGGACTACCCAGAAGAGGGGACGACGCCACAGGGTAGGGTCAAATTCGTTCCCGTCGCGCAGTCATGACTCGACTCGAGTTTGAAGGTTAACGGAGTCCCGAGTAAATAACGTACGTTTCATGGACTTTTGACTGGTGGGGACCCTTATCGGAGTGTCTTGAGCGCCTAAGCCGTACTCGTAAAGCCCCAGGCCCAGGGCCGGTGATCTTAATCTCCTTCTCCTGGCAGCGTCTACAAGGTGGCTGACTAACGCAACGCACGATTTGTGCCAGGATCGTGACCTGTTTACAACATTGCGACTGTGGAGGTACTCAGGCATATGCTTCAGGAGGGGAATGCTGGAGAATGCGCAGCAAAGCACCCTTCCAATTCCACAAAACGGGTGATCGATACCAGCAGACTTTGATTTTGACATGGAATGTCAAATTCGGAAAGAGGAGGTCCGGTTGGGTATATAAGCCGGACCGCGAGCATCCTTCTCAAGACAGAACACCTCTGCGAGTAACCTCTCCGACACAATCTCAAGAAAGCAATCACTATGAGCTCTACAGGAGACCATCACCATGAACACCATGCCCATGCCACCCACACCCATGGACATGGACACGGCCACGGAGATCATGATCACCACCACGATTTCGCTGAGGCTAACAAGCAGCATTTCAATGAAAATGCCAATACCTTTGACGAATGGCCTCGAGCGAAAGAGCGTGCTAAAAGGTATTGTCTATCAAATGTCCCTGACCCTGCTAATGACGGATTGACCACTGACTGACTGACTGATTGATGTTCAAAGGGTAGGGGTTGCGATTCGCGAAGCTGTCCCGACGCTGAGCAAGGAATCTACGACTGTACTGGAATTTGCTTGCGGCACTGGTGAGTTCTATTTTTCAGCTCGAGGTCCTCACTTGGGATTTCCGGTTCCAATCTGTCACCTCAAGACTGCGCGACCAATGACTGACCTGGCTCTCCCCAATCTTCAACAGGCCTCGTCGCCAAAGAAGTCTACCCATTTGTCCGTGGTATAGTCGGACTGGATATCAGCTCTGGGGTTGTCGAACTATGCAACAAGCGTTTCAAAGAGGAGATGGGCGCCGACGAGAAAGAGACCTACGCAGTCGCGGCTAATATTCTTACTGATAAAGACGTTCTTCCTGGAAAGTTGTTTGATGTCGTCTTTGTGAGTGTCGCTGCTCCTTCGGTTTCATTAACGGTCCACTCGCATTTCTGACTTGACCTTGAAACCTTGGCGAAACAGTGCGCTTCGGCCTACCACCATTTCGAATTTCATACCGAAATCACCGCAGCTCTCGTTGGCTTCTTGAAACCTGGAGGAACACTTCTCATCATCGACAATTACCAAAAGTCTGGTGAAGCAGCCCCTGAAGTTCCTCAAGAACATAGGCACCATGTCACTCGATATGGATTTACGGAGGAAGATATGAGGAAGTTATTCGTTGAAGCAGGGTTGGGGTTTATCGGTTATAATGAGGTCGAGAAGGACCCGGAGGATATGAATTTATTCATTGCCAAGGCCGTCAAGCCTGCTGGGAATTAATTAGGGTACCAGGTTTGAATTGTGGCTCAAGAACTCCTGTATTATTAGCTCGAGATGCATCGCTTCCACGTACCTTTGGCATAGCTAGTCTGTTCAATTGTACCTGAACTATCCGTAAAGGAGTGGGGCCTCAGATCTCCACTGAATAACTTCGCTGAGACTTCGACGACGATATGCCTTGATTGCAAATGGTGGATACAGGCTATGGCAAATGTCGACCAGGGTAATAACGCTCAATGTTTGGCGGCCATTTGTTTGGCGCCATCACTGCCTGCCAATTTGCTCTTGACCACCATGGCGCCAGGCGCCTCTGCCCACATTACCGCTTCCTCTCCCATCGGACGGGCCACCTACTGGATATGGTTGGGAAGAGCGTGATATGTCGGTTTTAACAACAAGGACGGCCTTCAATACTGGGATCTCCAGCATGGCCACATCGTCAGGGATTCAGAACGTGAACCTGCAGTAGGTTGAACAGGCATTTGTGTCCCTCTGAGGCTGACTTGAAATCTCGTTTGCAAAGTGGAATCTTCTTCCTTCGAGCTTCGAGCAGTGTGAAAAAGCTAGCCGCTCTGGACTCGCTCTGACTAGCCTCCGCCATCACCTAAAGAACTTGACAACAAAGGACTGCGCAACTGGAGACTGCCACCTATCTTTGGTGCAGGACTCTCCTCGGCGTTCCCCAAGATCTTCGCGCCCTTGGCAGCCTATCACCCAGGCTAATTGGAGTCAAAACCTTCTCGGCGTACTCACAAGCCTCAATGCACAAACTTCCCCGGGCGCGCGTGCAATGTGCTGGCACAATCCTGTGTGCCCTAGAGATGAACGGGTGGTGTTTTCGGCCTGATATCGGTGTTCCGTCACTAGGGGCTCCACCTTCAAGACTTTGAAACGTTTCGAGATAGGGCTGATGGCGGAGGTTTGCCCTGGGTCGCGCAAAGTGCTGCTACTGTGCATCGTTGCTTCCGACTGGTTGTTCTTCGGAAGATCTGTGATTGGTTCTCTGTTATTCTTGGAGCTGTGAGTGGAGTCCTTGCGCGCGTCCTGTTGTCATCCAAACAGGGCTGGCGCCAAGGCGATTCGGTGTCGAGGAAGCTCAACAGTCGAGTGGGAAACTCCGCGTTCTCAAATTTGACCACTGCATGTTAGTTAGTCTTGGTTTCAACCATTTTTCTTTGTGCCCACCAGATATCGCCTCTCGACCTCTAGTCTTGCATACTTGCTACTGTGCTGAGTCTTGTTTCGATGCCCCTGGTACTGTTCTGCGCGGAGTGCTGGACCAAGCTCGCATCGGGATTTTTAATTGCCTCATAAACACATCTATGCACTGACGCAAAAAGAAGCCTGCTCAGACTACACTCGGAGGCTTTTCGCATTACCTCACTCGACGGCCTTCCTTGCTCATTTTGTAACTCTCGTGGCGTGCTGACGGTGCAGAAATGGACATTGACCCCTACAATGGCTAGCAACTGCTCTCTCGTAAACTGTCGTGAGGCTTAGTTCAGCGAAGTAGGGTAACAATACGAAATTCTATTCCTCCAATACTTTTCCGAAGCCTATAAAAGGGGTCGAACATCCAGCCAAAGCTCTCCAGTACCACAGCTCTATCGACCGTTGACAACCATGAAGCTCTTCACCTCCCTGGCCGTCATCGCTGTAGCCTCGCAGGCTGTTTCTGCACACTGTATGTGCTTATAGGTCTCTGCTCTTTGTGCGCGCCGGTTTATTGACAGCATCTCAGATATTTGGACCACCGTCATTTCTGGAAGCACCCAGTCCAATGCTGCAGTTCGTCAACCTGCCAATAACAGCCCTGTTGAGGCCGTGACTTCCGGCGCTATGACCTGTGGTGCTTCCCCTGGCCGTGCGTCGGAAACCGTCGATGTGGCGGCTGGATCCAGCGTCTCATTCAAGCTCGATAATAACCTCTACCACCCTGGACCGGCCGCCATTTACCTTGGCCAAGTTCCCGGTGGCCAAACGGCTGCTTCTTGGGATGGCAGTGGTGCTAACTGGTTCAAGGTATACTCTCATATTGGCATATTTTGATCAAGCAGATACTGAGCTTGTTTCTGGGCAGATTGCTGAGTGGGGGGCTCAATTTAACCCCTTCAAGTTCACCGTCGATGGCACGAACCAGGTGACCACCACCATTCCTCGAAACACGCCTTCTGGAGAGGTATGAATATGATTCCATTGTGCCATTCCCAATGCTTACCTCGGTTTTAATAGTATTTGCTCCGTGTCGAGCACATCGGTCTGCACGTCGCCGGTTCTCCTCAGTTCTACATTTCCTGTGCCCAGATTAGGGTGACCGGTGGTGGAAGTGGAAGCCCTAGCAAGGTTTCCATCCCTGGCTACTTGTCCGCTAGCGATCCTGGTCTCACCGTCAACATCCACTTCCCGACTCCCACCTCTTACCGTGTTCCGGGACCTGCTCCTTGGACCGGTTAAGATAACCGATGGTTTTACTCCGGAAATCTCATACCAAATGCCCAACCGTTTTTCATTATAGATACCTAAAATGTGTTCTGAGTGATTCAATAAATTCTTGTGGTCAGACATTACGATGGGCAGCTATTCTTCCTTCACCACATGAAAAGCTGCTGCAGGTCGTTTCACCGACAGTGCTATCGTTATAATACAATTAATCTGGTACGTTTGAATGAGGCATTACTCTAGAGTCCTTTACTGGTAGTCCTTCGGCCTGCTAGCGGCAGCGCAAAGCGCTTCTAGGTACGCTGGAATGATCCGATCAAGAGGTATTGGCGATCCTTCGATGGGTGGCCTTGTTCTCCTGGGCATAAAAGATTAAAATGACCTCTCAGAGACGTGGTAACCCTTCGGACTCGTACCTCGACTGACTTTTGGCGGAGACGCTCCGCAACTTTTTCCTCTGCCAATGCCCAAAAGTCCTTTCCTACAGTGATCCCAGCGCAATCGTTGACGATGTCTTGGTACGAGCGGATAATCGGCTGAGCCTTCTGGGAGTCCAAGCGCAGTGCGAAGGATGACCCCATGTAAGCGACGACTGCACGAACGTCTACCTCCCCTTCGCTGATAGCCCTAATCCCCTCAAAGTCAACAAAACCGTTGCGAAAGTAGTGCGTGTGGCACACCCACAGCACAAATACTTGCAAGGATTGGGGACAATTGGAGATGATCTCTGCAACGCTTCTGGCGCAGTCCTTCATACGGGCCGACGGTACAAAAATTGAGAGATGTGTGAGGTGTTTCAGATCTTGTAGCGTGTCCCATTTCACGTCGTCTGCAGGATAGGACGCCTCACCGACTTCCTGCCACACGAGCTCTACATGGGTCGCATTCCGAAAAACGGGGTACGAAAAATGCACACAATCTTGGCTGAAAAGGTTGGACGTAACATAGGTTCGCCGTGGTGAGAATCCAGAGGTCAAAAAGGACTGAATCTCGTCGTCTTTTGCACCACGGAGGCTGCCCCAGTACGCCATGGTCTTCACGTTGCGACATGCTTTCAAGACCACGAGCACTTCGTCGGGAGAGTAAGAACCGGTGATTGCGAGCACCTTGACATGTAATGCGAAGAATTCTAGCGATCTGATGGATTTGAGGTCTCGGGCTGCTTGAACTATTCCATGAAAGCGCATTAACTGAGGCTCTGTTTCTATCACAATGGATTGAAAGAGGATGGGTTCCACCCTTTTACTTTTGATCAATGTGGGAGTATCGTACTGTCGGGAGACCACCTACCAAGCATTTATCCTCTTTGATACCAGCGCACAAAAACGCCCCGTTTGCCTATCCTCTTCCGCAACGGACTGAAAAATAAGCCTCCCAATATCTTCTGGTAGGTTTGAATAGTGAAGCGGCGCGGGGGGTTCAGAGTTCATGAGAGCTTTCGGCAGCAACAGTTGAATGGGTCTGGAAATTGAGGCTCCAAGGTAAGACTCATCGACGATCACAAATATCAGACTAAGCGCTAAGCACGTAAACTTCTCTTAGGGACTCGGGTATCGTATGGTCGTATGGGATAACCCCCAGGCGAAAGTGGCGAGTCTTGCACCAGATCGCAACATACGGTTCTATGTCCGGTAGGACTCGACCTCCATCCGTGCTATTCTTCCCTTTTGCGCTTGGTCACGCATTTCGTACAACTTCTTTCCGTCTGATTCGCAGAACTTGGTATTATCCGAGAAAAGGAGGCCTCGGATTTTCAGCACATAGAGACGGCCGCAGAACACTCAGGCTGGAATGAGAAAGTCTATTATCTTCACTACAGTCGACGCAGGGTGTCTCGGGGTCATGAGCCCAGCAGCAACTTTCGTGCAAGGAGCACTCGGACGGTACATGGCGGCTTATTATGCTCCCTCTTTTGAAAGCGGTATTTTTGTGGGGCACTGAACCTCTTCACTGTATTTTCAGAACGACTAAATTCGAGACCTCTGAGACCTCTGAATGTGACTAAGAACTCGAAACAGACTCTCTCTCGTGCCCAATGTGACATGAGTGGGAAGCGCGGTTCCGAGGCTTCCTTGACTGCGCTGAGTAACACTTTTGGGCCGTGTGCGTAGACTGTAGCCAACACCGGCAAGGCGACGGCTGGGCTGAGACTCAGTGAGAGAATCACAAACGCCTCGGAGCTCACGTTGCCGTTCGAGATATCGGCCGCACATGGTGCCGGCAAATTCGAGAATACGCGAACTCGCCTTAGTTTTCCAAGGTCCCGTCGAACTCAGGTATCGGAGCGCACATGAAGGTGCTTATATTGAGCTCGCCGGCTGGGTCCCGGATGCTGATTTTGCGCATCCCAAGTATGATCCTGCTCGTCAGTGTCAAATAAGCCGCCTGGTGAAGGCTGAAAGCACAAATGTAACGCTTCAGGGTTTAGTTCTATGTTGTGGCGGCGTCAATTCGCCTATGAAAATCACTTTTGATCTATAACTGAGAAGCTTAGGATGCCAGTGCGACGGTACTGGCTGCTGAGGGCGCAGTTATCTTGGAGTAGGTCGTAGCCACTACTAGGACTCTGTCACATCGTAACATAGCTTCATTCAATTACTATTATGTGGATCACCGGTATCAGCACTGAGTGTGTGACTTAGTACATACGGCATCTGTATGGCGGTCAAATGTAACATTTATTATTGTACACTACAAATTTCATTTTCTACACCACAAACTACGATAACATCCCCATTTCCGTATCTAAGTCATCTTTGTGCAGGGAGTCGCCGATCTCCGGGAAAAAGCACAAACTTCTCTGTCAGTACACCACAAAACTTTCGTTTCCACCACAAACTTTTTCACTTACAACACAAACTTTTCGCCCTCACCACAAACTTTTTGCGTTCACCACAAATCTTTTTCATAAGCACCACAAACCTTTCGCGCGCCGTAACACAAACTTTGGGATTACCACCACAAACTTTTCTGAAGCATGATGACCCGTTGCAGGCCAGAGCATGGAGAAGTCACTTTAACGCAATGGATCCGTATCCGCACTCAGAGGACGACCTAGTCACCTAAGGGCCAGGTGCCAAAATTCTATTCCGCATAATGATATCACTGAATCATCTCATGAGGGCCTAGGGTCATGAAGTCAATTGGTGGACACGATTACACGAAGCTAGGATCGTTGAGAGTGGACTATTAAATTCTTGAGGTATTCTAAAACATACCGAGCGACGGATGAGCCGCGCGTGGCGGAGCCTTAAGGAAACCAATTATAGGTAGCACGTTCAAATAGGGTAAGGAATATTGGAAAAGACGAAAGAAGAAGGAACTCGAATGATTCAGTGCCACGGATTGAAGGAAACTGACGGCACAGATGAAAAAACTCTCTTTGGGGCACGATACTCGGTTGGATGAGGTCTAGGACTCAAAGTGGGTCCAGCATTGGTCGTGGTCGCAAGCGCAGGGCGAGAGTTGGAAGGCCCCGCACCAGAGTGAGTATCAAAACGTAGTGACGTTGATGTTGATGGATTTGTATTCTGGTCGATTGGCTGCCACGTATACTGTGAGATCCACTCTGGTAGAAACATCAGTACATAGGCGTTGGGGACTTGGGAGACGGAATAAAAAATTTGACTTGCCTCGTCGGCGCTTTGGCTTTCGTTCGTTGACCTCATCTGGCTGATCGAGATCTGCGCTCGGTGAACGAGGGCGCTTCTCAGTTGATCTTGCCTTGGTGGTGGAGGAGCTACGAGGAGGCTCAAGAATAGAGGCCGGAAGGAAGCCAGAGTCATCGCTCATTTCCCCGAAGTCCTCAAAATCGGAGCCATTGCCTGAGCGGTCACTGTCAGTAAGAGCCACCTGCCATTCCTTCCCTTTGCTGCCCTTCGAATCGTCGCCCTCCCGATTCAAAGGTCCAAGCTTGCCGTTTGATTCTTCCGGTTGTGGGGAGGGACTGCGTTGTGCGCTCGAAGCTTCCCAGTCTTCCTCGACGTCCTGGGTGGAGACACCTGAGCCATCTGATCCACTTTGGTTGTCCTCTTCCAGTCTGGGATTGTGCGGCTCTGACAACGCCTTCTCCCAGTTGCGATACACCTCAGCAGGAATGGTGCGCAGCGTTGCTGAATAAGAATTTTGAACATTTAGGAATGAAGGAATTATTCAGGGGCAGTCCAGTAGGACCAGTACTCACCAATGCGAAGCTCGAAAGTCTTGTAAGACCGCAAAGGAGGGCCTCGCAGGTTGGCAAGCTCTGCGCCATCGAGATTTTCGCGCTCTATGAGGTAGAGCTCTCGGTAGTGCTTTCCAACAAGCTTCCAGTGATATTGAGGCTCGACAGGGGTACCAAATCGGTCCAACCACTGGAACACAGACGGAAACAAGGATCGGAGCCATCGATCAATGTCATTATGGGCCCAGTCAAGCTGGAACTGGGGTGGCCTGCCGTTGATGCTGTCAACAAGAAGGTGGAAACGGCGGTAGTCTTCGAGAGTTTTGCCTGATGGAGAGGTCATGTCACGAAGCATATTCTTTTTCTAAAGGGAACAGTCAGAAGCTGCCAATAGCTTTGAAAGATACAAGAAGAACTCAGCCACACATTCACGCCACATGGTATAATAATAACCTTTGCCACCTTTGCCACCTTTAGCTTCTCCGCCCCAGCATCAACGCGACGTGAACTTGAGCCCTTTTTCGTATAGACAGAGTCAGCTTATGTGGAGGATGCGACCGAAAGTAGCGCTTACCTGGGTCTTAGCACCGCCCTTCTGCTTCTTGGGACGGAATCCTGAATTCGTCTCGGCTCGAGCAGCATCACTACCTTGGGGTGCGGACCTATTGTTTTGCTCCCTGAAACGACGGATTATGTCGGATACAGTGGATTGAGATTGAGGAGGGTCTGGTGGGGGATTCCCGGCTGCTGCTCGAGTGTGGACGGACGAAGGATGCTTGCAAGTACACTTGCTGTCCTTCTCTCTCTTCGTAAATTGGGGGCAGTTGCATGGAGCTCCGGATTTTCTGACAGCATGGCACGGCATCAAGTCATGGAAGATAGGAAGAAATCAACAGAGGAGGAAACAGTGACAAGGGATGGGAATGCGTCAAAGCAAGGATAGAGAAAGATGAGCGATGCCACGTTGGGAGGATTGATTGCGGGTCAGTGGTCGGAGCGGACCATGATATTTGTGCACCAGCTCGTAATACAAACAACAGAAACTGTTTGGCAATCCGTACAGACTTGATACAATCTGAATTGCCAATTCGTTGCAGAACATCACGTAGTACTCTCCTGAACCAAAGCCATGATACAAAGCCCCTGTGCCCATTGGACCGCACGAGGGTACCACATCTCGAAAGGTAAGGGGATGTCCACGTCTTTCCTCCCCACTTTGATTGTTTCGGCCGTCGGATATGCTGAATGTGTCCATTCCTGCTCACACAGAAAGAAATCAGGGGGTACTTCACCTCCTTCGATAACATCCTTGAGAGCCCGATCAAAAATATTGATAGCACCGTCGGACGAGAAAGGGTGGTGGTCGTCAGGAGTTGGGACAGCTTCATGGTGGATGTGGCGTGAAAGGTCCTGACTGATCTGCTGATGAGCATCGATCCCAGTTCCATACTCCTGCTGGACACTGAGATGGACATCTTGAGGGTTGGCATATTTTCCGAAGCGCAGTTGGCCAAGCAGAAAATTATCCTGCATTTCATGAGTCCCCGACCAGATGACAGCAGAAGGAGAGAGTAAGATTACCTCCGGTGTCTTGTCGTGTCCAAGACAAGATAGGGGATGATTGTTCCAATTCAATTCGAACAAACGGCAGTCATCGTTGATATCGGACAGAAACAGTCGATGAAGGAGCCATAGGTGACCACGTTGGCCTCGGTCAAGTCGGTGCAGTCGCTCGAGTCTTGAAAAAAAGGCTCGCCAAGCTCGAGCAAACTGACTACCAACTTCGACCCACAAGCGCTCGATTCTGGTGTTGCGTGTTGAGCTTGAGAGAAGATGTCAGCGAGAGCGGATAAGTCGGAAGGGCCAGAAGACCACCACTCACGTTCCCCAAATGAAAGATCCGCGATTCAGTCCACGGTAAAGGATCATGCAGACCGAAACTTCGACATTTTCACTTCCACGATCACCGCGAACGCGTGATGGAAATCCGTGCTGTCCAACGGAGTCCAAAAAGACATTGAGAACAGTTTGGGCTTTATTGTTGGAGCTGGCACGCAGTCCCATAACCTAGCAAAAGAAGACCGTTAGAATGGATGGGAGTGTGGCGAGAACAGGGAGTACAACAGACCTTACGGGAGTATCCATCGACAAACCCATGGATGACGATACCCCAAGCAATGAGTTTATGATGCCCGTCCATATGCCAGCAGGCGTTGGGTCTGACTGACGTGTACTCCCGACGAGATATTGATGCTCGAGTTCGCATATGCTGCGCAACTGGGGCAACCCTCAATAGGGAAGCCCTGACTCGTCGCTTGGGAACCCGAATGCTGTGACCTCCAAGAAACCCTATTGCATATCGTAGCCCAGACTTCGGTCGTAATCTGCGGAACTCCCGAATGAGTACGTCGATTTCAGAGTCGGTGATGTCTGAAAATCGGTTGTATAGACCGTGAAGTTGGATATATTTGCGAAGCGTATTGGGATGGACCTCCAAAGCCTTTGCTAGCATAGGAATTGAGATAGTGCTACGCATCGAGAGAGCGTTGCGTAAGGTAGCCCGGTGAAACTGCTTTTTTGGCCTCCCTGGACGGCCGGATCTGTCCTCTGTCACTACAGAGGGCCGCTCAAGATGGTCCTGTTCACTAATCCAAAAAAAGACGGTCAGAACCCTGTACTTTGGATACGTCATCAACTTACATGCCATCCGAAACCTCTGCTGACTGCTGCAACCGGGCACCGAGGCGGAAAAGTGTATCTGCGCAGTCGACAACCCACTTCTCGCCCGGTAGTTCCCGTTCAAGTGCCTGTAGCAGATCTCCTCCCTGATTCCAGATGTCAGCAATAACAAGGCGTGCTCGCACAGGATCGAGATTGTCTAGGCTGGCCAAGGACTTGGCACGGTTGAACAATCGTTCGAGGTGCTGATAAGCCCCCAAAATTTCGGCAGACCACTCAACAAAGTTATGAGGAGGCGGAAGCGGGGGGAACAAGGGTATCATCAGCTTGCGGAGCAAAGAGTAGGGAGACGACTGACGTGGGGCTGAATATGTTTAAATAGTCACCGGGGATGAGGTAAATCCAACCCTCATGTCTTGCCGTGCCGATTCCTGAACCTGATGCGTGCCGCAGAGCACAATTCCCCAAATGTTATTATGAAGCGGTGAGTACGATATAAAAACAGAAGAGAGAGCGACAGCCATCGACCTTGTTGTATGATGGCAGATTCCAGTGTACCATGCCAGCGGAGCACTAGCTTTTATTTCGACGATGGTACCGTCGTCTTGTCAGTACGTGCCCCTCAAATATCAAACTGAGCGAAACTCACAATTTTTCTAGGCAATGAACGATGTTCGGACAGAGCGATTGCTCTACAGATTACACCCGTCACTGTTGCGTAAACGGTCTGGGATGTTGCATGACATGTTCACCTTACCTTCTTTGACAACAAACGTTGATGCGTCCAGCTCTTCCAGTGATAGGGTCGTCGACGGGTGCGACGATGACCATCCAATTCATCTGCCACACCCGAACATCACGATCCGGAAGTTTGACCATTTGCTGACATATATGTTCTGTGGACCAAGGTGAGCGTGTTTCCGAGGAACGTTGGATGTACACTGACCAGCTGTAATAGTGATTATCCTTCAGGAGACGTGTTCCTGTTTGACGTCCTTGACTTGTCCCATTTCCTTGATATCGCTGATGGCATCGACTACGTGGTGCGTGCCTTCGAGGGACGTCCATTTCTCGATCCCGTTCTGCAGTTTCGCTTAGCGCGCGAATATGGAATCACAAAATGGATTGAACCTGCAATGCGATCGATGATGGAATGGCGTGGTTCCACATTCACGAGGCTCAACGCAATGGATATCGGGTTTGATGCATTCTACCATATCACGATCGCAAAGTTTCGGCTCGAGGAGATGCGGAAGGGAATGGCGTACAACCCACCGGCTTTGAAGAAGGGCCCCGAATGTCGCCGGCCCACAGCATGCAAGTTAGCCTGGGAGGAGCAATGGTGGACTGGCCTTGCGCCGCACATCCTTCATCCGAATTGGACCAGGGTCGGAGAGAGGATCAAGCGAGAATCGGAAGCCACAAAGATACCAGGAGTGTGCGAGGGGTGCCAGAATGAGACGTTCACATTGATGGAGGAGCGAAACCACTTCTCCCAGGATGCAGAGCTCATCGAGAGCTGCATTGCCACTGTCAAGCGTCTCCATGGCGATGACTCTCCGCTTGGGAAACCATTCTCTTGGTCGGACTGATGCGTGTTTTGTATGCTAGTTAGTGGTAAGTGGGTGACTTTCCATAACGCAATTTATTATTTTTACACTTTTCTAAACGTATTCGGAGGCTGTAGTGACGTTGTGCCGAACGGCAGACGTCCAAATCCAGAGGCAATTGATGCCATCTGTCAAATGAGCCCATTCCTAAACTCTAATCTGGAACGACCCTCCGACCCCCCTCTCCAGTTTTCGCTTAGCTGCCATCACTCGATATTCCCTTTTCTAGCTTCTGCCGCTCACACGGACACCGTAAAATGAGTCAGGGCCGCGCAACGGCAACGGTGCCGGGTTGAAATCAGACCCCCTCCTGCTCCTCCTCTGTCTGAATGGTGCAAGGAATCCATGGATTTGCACGACGAAGGTGGCAAAGGCATCTCTATGCCGAACGCCTAGGCCTCAACCCCGAACCTACTGCTTCGAGTTGACTGCAGCAGACAATCCTGGCTGGGTGTTTGCTCACTAGGACTAGCGGCACTCGACTGCACATGCGCTGTTCTGAAATTTGGACTCACATGCAAAACCAAAACTCTGGCGGCAAATGAGGAGTTCTCTTCCCCCTCTCTTGGTCTTCAACAAGGCTCCTCGTGCTCGTAGGTAACAAGTGTAGAAACAAGGTTTAAGATGCGGGAAAAGGAGATTTATAGTACGCCGTTGTTATGGTTTAGTCCCGCTACTAACCTATTTGTGCGGCGTTCCAGTTCACACTCCGCTTTCGTTTGGGAAAGTGCTAGGAAAATGAAATACGTTATGGAAAGTCACCCAGTAGCCTTGTTGACAGTAGAATCAAGTCAAACTGTGGGACGTTCTGCTCCCGCCCGAGAAACAAGAGTCGCAGTTCAAGACTGCGTGAGTCAGCGTGACACGGTAGTACACCTGAGTCGTGCATGAGGCACTACGGTGAATCAGCATGCGCGGTGAGTGAGTAGCGCTTTGATCGCCGTGCATGCATTTCGAGGGACTGGACACTTGTCGCCAGTTCGCCAGTTCATGCAATTCGGAAGAGCCTGAAAACTGATGATTGATGGATCGGTTTTGTCGGAGATCGAAACTGCCGGGCCGCACCCGCGCCTGATGAACCTACGAAAGTTTGTGGTGGTAATCCCAAAGTTTGTGTTACGGCGCGCGAAAGGTTTGTGGTGCTTATGAAAAAGATTTGTGG
>JAMZDL010000111.1:0-101137 GCA_027579765.1 Candolleomyces efflorescens
TCATACCAGCAATAAAAATCGTGCTCCATCGTGGTTTTTGGGAATGGGTATCACGGCATAGTTATATAAGGTCTACTAGTCTACACAGTTGTCTAAAAATACATTTTGTTTGTTCTTCTCCTGCTCGTTCCATCCTCAGCAATATAGTACATGCAGGACTGCAAAAACGACACGGATGAGATTGAAACCAAGCCCACAGAGGATCAAGCCACTCACATTTGCAATTTCTGATGAAAGCACGTGAAACGTTGTGCCCACTCGCATGATGAAAGGCAAGGGGGGCCGCGCGGCGATATGCGAGTCATCGAGCTGGACGGCGGGGGCTACAGTTGAGTAATGTGCAACATACAGGTGAGTAATGGGCAACATAGAACTTGCCTTTTAGGCAATACGGCTTGGCCCTTGAGCGGCGGGGACGAGGACTGGACAAGGCGGGCTGCGGGCAAAGCTGCAGACTTGAGGTGGTGGTACGAGAACAAGAGGAAACGAACTTTGGTGAAGTTCGGGTGTCACGCGAAACCTAAATGGGCAGGTGAGATCAAAATATACTTCTACTACTCGAGCAAGAGTACCAAAGTGATGATGGTACAAAGATATTATAAGGAAAATATCATTACATTGGAAAGTACGAATGGTACATTGAGAGGACCATTTTCACGATGGGTCCAGATGAAAGTAGACGAGGTAAGAAATAAATGTACAATTTGGATATGATGGTGGGATATCACGATGGGTCCAGATGGGTCACCGTCCCACCGATGGGTCACGGTGGATCACGATGGATCCAGACGGGGTTTTCACTGGGGGTGATCAACTGCATTGGTATGATGAATGTTAAAAAGCAGTAGAAAGTCCCTTCCAGAGTGCGTGTCGACGGCTTCATACGTGTCCTTCGCGTTCAACAAAATGTTGGTGTAAAGTCGGTCAAGGACTTCGAATGGCCGGGCTGTTTCTCCTGCTCGTGGTACCCAACGCAGAACAATCTTCAACCTTTGCGCCGGCGACCCCCGCGGCTCTGAAATCCACGCATACACTGTCGTAACGTAGACAAACTGTCCTGATCCTGCGTTCACCAGGGTCTGGATATCATCCTCAGTGAACCAGTTAGGATCACGGGTTCGGGAGCTGAGCTGCGCAAGCCTTGGCCGAAGGTAACGGCACATATCCTCGGAGGCATGATAGTCGCTTAGGTCAATGTGGAACGCTACGCTGTGGAGGTGGCCACCTGCTTCAAGCGCGGTGCGAATAGCCCATTCGGGCCTACTGGCGATGAAGACGTAGAATGGCAGGCCGTCGGCCAGGAGACACTCCCGGACTACAGCTAGGAGCTCGTTCTGGAGCTTCTCACCCGTACATTCATCCAGGCCGTCGATAAGGATGACATATGGGAGGGTGGCGACGTTCAGGACTGCGCCTTCCAGGAGGTTCCTGACAGGACGGACAATCAGAGTGTCCATTTGAACTCGCAGCGATCTATCGAAGATGACGGTGTCATTTGCGACGACGGCGTTGATGGCTTGTCTAAGGGCGGGACTATGTGAGCCGAGTTGGTAGGCAATCGTGGGCACAATGGTGGATACGGTATTCCTCGTGGGGTCCGCGGTCGCAAAGAAGTATGCCGAGCCGAGAATATCCGACTTTTCGCAGCGTTCGGCGATGGTCTGCTGTAGTGCAGATTTGCCCGAGCCCGCAGGACCTGTCATACACAGCAATCGTTGAGGGCTCCTGCGATTGGTGATTCGGGTCATGAGGGTTTCGACAAGCTCGACTCGTGTACCTTCATCGCATTTTGGGGGATCGTATCGAGCGGAGGAGTTGTGGAGGGCATTTGCGGATATCTTTTGGACTAGTAATTTCCATCCTGCAAAGGTGATGTGCTCGATCATTGGTTTCAGCTGAGATAGTCGCAGAATACTCACCCGGGCCATCGACTGGATCAGGGGTGGGAGAGGGATTGACGGTGACATTCAGGTCTCTCAATTGAAAGTTTCTGGCTCCACCGAGGAACGATGCACTCGGACTGGCAGTGTTCGAGCCGACAAGTGGTCGTTGGCCAGTCGCAGTGGACACCTGCACGAGATGCAGCCCCAGTGTCAGCTCTCCGCGGGTCCGATCACTTGTGGCTATTTATATACTTGCTTACCTGACGATCTTGAGCGTTCCTGCCTCCCTTCCGCGCACGTCGACGACTAACAGGGGGATCTGAGTGTTCATCGGAATCGCTGAACGCTGGTCGGGTCTTCTTTTTCTTCTTGTTTCGCATGAGTATCACAGTAAGAGGAAAAGGTGCGGACAACACGAGGCTTTCCGCTCTCTTTATAGTCCTGGAAGCACAACGGCAGTCCCCGTGATCTCATATCTGAGCGCGTACATATCTCACATTGATTCCGACATCGAGACAAGACACCCTACCACTAATAAGTTGATATCACCAGTGCTTCACGTTAGCTGAGTTGGGGGTTGGGACAATACCAATGGGAGAAGGAATGAGGACGTCACCCTCGAAATAGATCCCAGGAATTCCCAGCCAAAGCAAACGACGGCGCTTGCCCAACTTACCTCGCAGCCATGCTGAATGTATGAGATGGTGAAAGTAATACCATGGACAGTACCCGTTCATCTAATCATGTATCACATCCCAACTGTGACAGACAGTCTGTTCTGAAGGCTAAACCCGGCCAAAGATTGTGAACATCATTGCTCCCGGTCCAGCTGTTACCGGAGGTGGGGCACGACGATAGGAATTACCCTGTGAATCGACGCTTTATATCTACCTGCTACACCATCCGACTGACACCAGGAGAACGGTTTGAGCGCGAACTGAGTTCGAGCTGATGTTTGGTCTGGAGGATGATGTCAAACACAAGTTGCCTTAATTGCAGCTCTTGACGTTATTCCCATCACCTCCTACTCGCAGCTCCCAAGCCTCAGCTCCTCAAGCGCCGTCTTAGAGGAAAGGCTGGTCTGTTGGCTTTCAATGACACCTGGGAAGAGACCAAGCCTGGTTAATCCTCAAAGGTAAGCTCGTCATCTCCACGAAACTTGTATTTGGGCCATAGACTGTTATCTCTCCCGTCGTTCCAACACCGAATGCTATGTTTCAAGCGAAAGGCGACGCAATTTGGTTCAGCCTTGCAGTTGATGTTGGCGCTAAGGCTCTTGACATTCCTGTCGCTTCTCTTCTCGCACTCTCATGGACTTCCGAGTCCTCACCCGTCTCTTCAGCATCTGCCCCGACCTCTACTTTGCCTACCTCGAGATTGACCCCCTCCTCGACCTCGATTGTGTCAATAGCAAGGAGGGCCAAGTCCGATGTCTCAGTGTGGCAGTGTAGGGAGCAGGTGTCGCTCGTAAGTCGACTCTCTGTGATGCTAACGTTACCTCAGCTGTAGCAAGGTAAACGCTGACCATGCGCCACCGATGGTGCGTGTAATCTCTGGTTTTCGTACCACTCTCGTATAGAGCTCTGACCTTACTCAGGAGCAACCTTAGATCCAGGAGCCTGTCTTCCGGAACCCTCCTTCAACAAGCTCCCCGTCTCGCATCTGAACCACGGTTGTCTCAATACCACCGCTGCTCAAGGATTCGCGCATGAACTACTGAGCTACGGTGGATCTTCTGGCTCTCCGTCAGAAAGCCAGAGTTGACAATCATCAGTCAGTATTTCGCCTCCAATAACCTTGAACCTTTTCTGACGATCTCCCTAGTTGACTTCCTCACCCATCACGCTGACGGCAAGACCCTCATCATCGGTGGTGGTACGACGTTGCTTGTACTCTAAAGGAGACCATCCGTGCCCTCAAGGAGTACGGTACTGATCAACAATCCCTCGTTTTTAAAGCTCAGTCGTCGTGGTGGTCCTACGAGGAGGGTTTCCAGGCGATGCTTGTTGTCAATGAGAGTTTGGCCGGATGCCAACACCCGCGGATTCGTCTCCAGTCTCCAGTCCTCAGGACCAACTGTCGGTGCTCACAAGTCTGGTTGCTTTAGTTAGGATTGGTCACTCTAGGGGGTATGTTTCAATAATCGTTTCTGTCGTTCACGTCGCTGATTTGTTCCTTGCAGGATGATGGATAACTTCATCCCTTCCACGGCCACCCTGGATCCGTCAGCTACATCTCTAGGTCCGGCAGTACACCCAACAAACCAACAACATCCTTCGTCTGCATTGTCACCAACGGCACATTCGAGGGTATCGTCACCGGTGGTGATTGTTGCCCCAGCTCTCACCCTGCCTCCAAATTATCAAGATAATTGACTGCGTTGGTGTATGAAGATGATAATGCTTGTTCCCTCTCTCTCTTGATTGGTTCTGTGTGCTCGTGCTCGTTGACCTCGTCGGGTGTCAATTGTGAGCGTCTGTGTCGGTGTGTTTAAGTAACTTGACGGAACGTTGCTCGTAATGGAGCACGTACTAGTGCAGTGTATGTCGCCTAGTCGATCTCTCAAGCCTTTGAGGAGGCGACAAGGTTTTGGACGCTGCGCATGACTACATTACCACTGAGGTCGCAACGACTGAATGTTCGGATGGTCGATCGTGGTTTGAGGATTAAGTTTGAACACTCATTTTTCCACTTCTACCCGAGTCAACGTCTGCACCACTTGGAGTCCTCCTTCAAGTACGCTTGGACCGGATATAGAACAAGTTCAAGTGGGGATATTATCATATGTAGGTAGACATACGTCTGCGAGTTTGTGATCCCATGTCCTACTACACGTCTCCAAAGCTGTAGTCACTGGTCCGGCCTGGGGCTCCCTTATGCTTCTTTTCAGCCAAATACTCGTCATGTTCACGCTTCCATTTCTCGAAATACATTTTGATCTCTTCAAAGACCTCGGGGTTTCGTTCCTAAACAAGAAATGAGAGATGTCAGTTTCAATCAGGATAAGAGCAAGTCAAAATGGTGCATGCGTACTTTGATGCCTTCGAGGTGTTGAACGTCGCCAAATAACTGATTGTAATCGGGTTTCGAGAGAGTATAGCCTGAGGAGTCAATGTTGCGCCATCCACCTTTTTGGGTGAAATCAATGATTTCATCGTCAAGATTAAGCAGGACTTTTGCCGAGGTCCAAAGCGACAGAAGGTGATAAATAGCACGGAATACTTTGGCTTTAGTTAGTGATCGATGATCCGAGTATCAGGGAGGAACACGCACGAAAACCCGAACCTTTGGATTGAAGGATGTGGCGGAGACAGCCTCTTATCAGATGCTCGTATATACGAGTTCGAGAAACAAACAAGTCCTTTGCACGACTTTCGGCATTCAAGAAGTCGGAAAAGGACTTGTGGTGAATGTACAGATAGGTGTTAAAGTCAGGGTGACTGGCCCTCTGGATCGACACAAGGGAATGGAGGTCCGACAAGAGGATCTCCAGAGAATTAGATTCTAGATCAAGGCATGTGGCAACTTGAACTTTGGACAAACTATGACGATCGAGTAGCCCAGAAACTGCATTGGTATGATGAATGTTGAAAAGAAGAAGGAAGTCCCGTCCAAAATGCGTGTCGACGGCCTCATACGCATTCTTTGCGTTCAACAAAATCCTGGCGTAAAGTTGATCGAGCACTTCGAACGGCCGGGCTGGTTCCCCTGCTTCTGGTACCCAACGGAGAACGATCTTTAATCGTTGCGCCGGCGACCCCCGAGGCTCTGAGATCCATTTGTACACTGTCGTAACATAGATGAACTGTCCTGATCCTGCGTTCACCAAGGTCTGGATATCGTCCTCGGAATACCAGCCAGGATCACCAGTTCGAGAACTGAGCTGCTCGAACCTGGCTCGAAGGTAACGGTCCATATCCACACCGGCGTAGTAGTTACTCAAATCAATGTGGAATGCTACACTGTGAAGGTGGCCACCCGGTTCCAGCGCGGTGCGAATGGCCATTTCCGGCCTGCTGGCGATGAAGACGCGGAAGGGGAGGTCGTCGGCCAAGAGACACTCCTGGATTACGGTTAGGAGCTCTTTCTGGCGCTCCTCATCCCTGCATTCATCCAAGGCGTCAATAAGGATGGCGTATGGAAGGATGGCAACGTTCACGCCTGCGCAATCCCGTAAATGCCTCAGCGGTCGGACGATCAGGGTTTCCATTTGAACGCGCAGCGATTTATCGAAGACGACGGTGTCTTCTGCAACGACGGCGCTGATGGCTTGTTTAAGGGTGGGATTGTGCGAGCCGAGTTGGTAGGCGATGGTGGGCACAATGGTAGATACGGTATTCCTCGTGGGGTCCGCGTTCTCGAAGAAGTATGCTGAGCCCAGAATATCCGACTTTTCGCAGCGTTCGGCGATGGTCTGCTGTAGTGCAGATTTGCCCGAGCCCGCAGGACCCGTCATACACAGCATTCGCCGAGGGCTGCTGCGAGTGGTAATTTGAGTCATGAGTTCTCTGAGAAGCTCAACTCGTGTACCCTCATCGCATTTTGGGGGATCTCGTCGTTCGGAGGAGTTGTGGAGGGCGTTTGGTGATATCTTGTCCAGTAGCGTCTTCCACCCTGCAAAGGTGATAAATCTGATGAGTTTCGAGCTCAAGCGATAATCGCAAAATCCTGACCGTCAATCGGTTCTAAGATGGCAGGAGAATTGATCATCGTAACGTTGAGGTCGTTCATCCGAAAGTGATGGGCACCTTCGAACATCGATTGGACGTGGTCTACGGATGCCCCCTTGGCCCCCTTACAGCCACGCCTACGGCTGGCGCACGGACCTGGGTTTTGGCAGGGAACGCGACACTCTAGCCCAGGCTTGCTTCTCCTCTTTTTTGGGGGGGTAGGAGTAAGAGGATGATTGCGGTCTTCCGTTCCAACGCTTGTTCTCTTCGGGGACGATTGACTCGATCCGGCTGTGGTCGAGTTTGCGAGTTGTCGTTCATTGAAGACGGTGGACTCCTGCACAAAATAAACAAATACCATCAGTTCAGCCATTCGTCAAGAACTTCTCTCCAGATCTGGGGAGCCACCTGGTCATCTTGAACACTGGCACGCTTCGTCATGCTACGTGTACGACTGGCTGGGATAGCCAAGTGCTCTCTGCGAGCCTTAGGGGCTGGATCTTTGGGCATGGCGTTGCTGTGAGAAGGTGACGATGCGGATAACATGAGGCTCTGTCTTCTTATGTGCACAGCAGCCGGTCTCATGATCACGCACAACGGCGCTTATCTCGAAAAGAATTTCCTCTAGGAGATCGACGCAGAGTGCCCCGGCCCGCCTGACAATCACTCATGCTGCTTCTTTGGGTCGCCGGGAGAAGATGGGTAGCACGATGGATTTAAGTCGGAGAGGAATCGACACTGCCAGTCGAATTGCAAGGCAGAATCACGATAGTTGCCAGCACCGGGCAATAAATCATGATGCACCGCCCTGTTCATTGATTCATGATTCATCTCTCGTACTGCACTGTGACAGACTTCTGTCCAAAAAGGCGCCCGCTGCCACGGCATACAGCAATACGGAGCCTACCCAATATCTTGTTGAGCACTTCGCGCTGAACAGGTGAGGGAAAAGCATAAGGAACCTCAAGGCTGCTTCCTCAATAGGTCGTCAAGGAGGCGAACTAGGAGTCTCGAGGTAAACTTGGCACAAATTACGATTTTAAACAATGGGTAAAAAGTGAGTCCCGTCATGCTACTATAAGCCGGAGTCAAGCCCGTCGAGGAGTCGTTAACCCTGTGAGTCGGCGTTTGATGAATCAGAGAATCATCTGTCGAGGGGAGGATCGAGAAGGAGTGGTTTGGGGATTCGATGGGCTGGACGCCATCCACAGCTGCCTCGCGGTGCTCAGCTTCCTCATCGCTCATATGCAGCTAGAGTCTTGTCAAATTCGCACTCCCATTTCTCGAAATACATTTTCATCTCCTGAAACACCTCGGGTTTTCGTTCCTAATCAAGAAATCAGTATCACTCTGGATAAGCACCAGGTAAAATGGTATCTACATACTTGGATGCCTTCGAGGACTTTGAGTAACTTGTGGGACTCGGAGTTGGAAGAGAAGAAACCCGCCGACGAGTCCATCTTTTGCCATCCGCCTCTCTGTGTGAAATCAATGATTTCATCGTCAAGGTTAAGCGGAACTGTGGCTGAGGTCCAAAGTGGCGCAAGGTAAAAGATAGTATCAGACACTTTGAGTTTTGTTAGCCACCGACGATCCGAATATCAGTCATCGCAAAGGAACACGCACCAATGTACGAATCTGAGGACCGAAGGATGCGGTGGAGAGAGCATTTTATCAAATGCTCGTAAATACGACTCCGGGAAACAAAGAAATCTTTTGCACGAGTTTCAGAGTTCAAGAAGTCGGAAAAGGACTTGTGGTGAATATGGAGGTAGGAATTCGGTGAGAAGGCATCAGGCGTGCGGATCGACACGAGGGAATGAAGGTCCGAAATGAGAATTTCTAGCGAATCGGATTCTAGATCAAGGCATTGGGTGACAGCACTTCTGGAAAGTTGGTGGTTAGAGTAAACATCCTTGAGCAACCCTTCAGATGTATTCGTATGATGAATGTTGAAGATCAGGAGAAAGTCTCGTCCAGAGTGCATGTCGACCGACTCGTACGCGATCTTCGCGTTCAACAAAATGTTGATATAAAGCCGGTCGAGGGCATCGAATGGTCGGGCTGTTTCTCCTGGTTGCGATGCCCAACTGAGAACGATCCTCAATCGTTGCGCCGGCGACCCCCGACGTTCTGAAATCCATGCGTACACTGTCGAAACATAGACGAATTGCCCCGATCCGGCGTTCACCAAGGTCTGAATATCATCCTCGGTGAACCAAGTAGGATTGCCAGTTCGGGAAGTGAGCACCTCGAACCTTGTCCGAAGGTAATGTCGCATATCCGCACCGGCGTAGTAGTCGCTGAGGTCAATGTGGATCGCCACGCTTCGGAGGTGTCCACCCTGTTCCAGCGCGCTGCGAATGGCCCATTCCGGTCTGCTGGCGATGAGGACGTAGAAGGGGAGGTTGTCGGCCAGGAGACAATCCCGGATTACAGTTAGGAGCTCGGTCTGGCGCTCCTCACCCTTGCATTCATCCAGGCCGTCGATGAGGATAACGTATGGGAGGGTGGCAATGTCCAGACTTTCGCTTTCCTGTAGGTGCCTGAGAGGACGGACAATCAGCGTGTCCATCTGAACACGCAGCGATTTGTCGAAGATGACGGTGTCTTTCGCAACCACGGCGTCGATGGCTTGTTTGAGGACTGGATTGTGCGATCCGAGCTGGTAGGCGATGGTGGGTACAATGGCCGACACCGTATTTCTCGTAGTGTCCGCGGTCGCAAAGAAGTACGCCGAGCCCAGAATATCCAACTCTTCGCAGCGTTCAGCGATGGTCTGCTGGAGTGCAGATTTGCCAGAGCCCGCGGGACCCGTCATACACAGTAGTCGCCGAGGGTTCCTGCGATTGGTGATTCGAGTCATGAGCTCTTTGAGAAGCCCAACTCGTGTCCCTTCATCGCACTTTGGGGGATCGTATCGAGCGGAGGAGTTATGAAGAGCGTTTGGCGATATTTTTGTGACCAGCAATTTCCACCCTGAAAAGGAAAAGGTCATGTATTCAGCCGTCCGTTAATACCAAGCTCGAGAGATTACCAAAATCCTGACCGTCGAATCCTTCCGAGAGGGGGGGAGGATTGACCATGGTAATGTTGAGGCTTTCCGTCCGAAAGTGATGGGCACCTTCAAACATCGATACGCCCTTATTCGCAGAGATCGGAGCCGTGGCTAGTTTTTGACTAGTTGCAATCGGTTCCTGAGTAAAATCCGTGTAAGAGCTCTACTGTCGGCACTGGGACTCTGCTGTTATTTACTTGAGCGAGTTGAGCGTTCTTTTTCCCCTTACGTGCACGCCGACGATTGGTGTGGGGATCTGAGTCCTCATCGGAAACTTCGGGTGCGGGGCGATTCTTCTTGCTTTTCTTGTTTGGCATGAGTGTGAGAAGACAGCGGTGCGGACGACACGAGCATTTCCGCTGTCTTTCCCTCTTTATAGTCCTCGAAGCGGCAGTCCCCGGGATCTCATATCATGGCGCTTATCTCGATCGATTAATTGTCGAGTCCAACGGCCCTGGCCCACCCTCAATACACAGCTTGTGCCGTGATTGTGATATCCGTGAAGACTGAAGGGGACTTGGCTCCGATCAGGTCCGGATGCGGAAGTCGAAGTAGCGCCCAGTGAACATCGCTTTGGTACGGTCTGCCCTCCTCCTGTCGATTGGCCTCCATTCAGCTCTTGTGTTCATTGTAGGACGGATACCTGTACTCACTCCTTCGTCCACAGTCTCCAGCTGGATGCCAACCTCGCCTTTCTCGCGTGAAACCGTCAATCCGAATGATTAACCCCCCACCAAATTCAACGCTACCTTCTCAAGAAAACCTTGAACCTCTTCCCATACGCCGGCTCGAGTTACTCCAATTGTTCGACTGTTTGAGTGTGAGTCGCCTTGCAATACAAGTCCTGATTTATTTCGTGCCGTATATTCACTTCCAAGCCGATCTGAGCACAAGATGTCATTGGTCTTCGGTCGATGCAGTTGACGTACGTATCTCTTTCTCTCGTTCTTCCGTAGGCTAGTGGAGGACCGGGGTGCCGATACGAGAAGTCACAATTTGATGAGAGTCGTGTGCGGTGAGAGCTGAGACTGGCCGGGGTGGACTGGAGGTTATTCATCTATCAAATTAGACACAGATTCACCTCTCGTAAACCTCTGGCCTCGGCCCGATTCTGACCCTGTAAACCCCCGAGTCAATTCGTCATCGGATTTCGAGGTAGAGTACACGCACCTTCGTTGGCCGTTTCAAATATTAAGAACCTGTTTCAAAGATGATAGACTTGTTACTACGCATCGTTGACTATTTGGGATGAGAACGAGCTGGCACCAATATCGATTAACTCCAGTGTGTCGAAGACTCGCTTATGTCGTCTACACTGAACTTCGGAGGTTCGGGTTCAAATGCGTCACCAGCCGCGTGTTAGGTGGTGGTGCTCCTTTGAAACGAGTCGAAATACATGATCAATGATCACTTTCTGCCAAAGTTGGAGATCAAAGACGCGAGGTCGCCATTTAGTCCCAACGTTCCTTTAGTTGCGAGCTTGCACAGTGGTTCGTACGTGGCCTGGGAGGGGTTGTTGTTATGCTCTGCCCCACTAAAGCAGTCCCAAGCCAGAGTTTGACCATCTCAGGCCGGTAGAGATGTCGATGGGCGGACTTCATTTGAGGCATTCAAGAAGACGGGCTGCAAGAGAGCCAGTTTCCAGTCATGGAGTGAGCAATGAGTGAGAATTGCTCGGCAAACAACCGGATTCTTTTGTTTGGACTCAGGGATGTTGTCAAACATGTATAGCGCCGCCTACCAATCGAGTCACCGAGCGCTTGATGCACTCTCCCTCAAGCTCAGAGTCTTGGAATATGAAGATTCCATGCTTGCTCTCGTCGATGTTCTTCCCAGTCGACTTCACCTGACCTTCCGGTTTACAATATCCCAAATTGGTCCAAAAAACGTTTTTCCCTCGCTGCAAAGGTCTCCCTGACTGCTTGGGATCCAGAGACCAGCATCATCACCCCCGATTTGCAGCTCACAAGCTGAGAAGTTATCAAGCGACAAGGAATGAGGCGGGCATGTTAGCTCTCAAGACGAGGCCAAGCTGGGATCGCCGCACGCCTGGAAAGATGAGCTCTTCATCTTCATTCTCCTTTCGTTGTGGCATGTCCCACAAAACGGACACTGGTCCATCTTTGATTTCACCACTCTCCAACCCTCAATTTAGTCGCATAGTGTCGCCCTCGTTCCCAGTAGCTGATTGATCGAGGATGTGCAGGTCAAATCGAGCACCGAAACCCTCTCCGAGTCCACCTACACTACAGGACCCTTCTTACCCCATCACACCAACGCCGAATGCTATGGTTGCACCACTGCCAAGTAACACGGCGACTCGATTACGCCCACCCATGAAGGGACTGGTGTTGACACCAAGGCCGTGATCGTCGACATTCCCGTACCTTGGTGCCACGAGAAACTACTCTCGGACCTACTCCTTCGCCTCTACAACGGCTGCATCGACCTCCACTTGCCTACCTCGAGATTAACCCCTTTTTTCGACCTCGCTCGCCTCGGTAGCAGTGAGCGCCAAGTCTGCTGTCTTGGTGTGGCCGTGCAGAGAGCAAGTTGCTGTCCCTTGTAACTCAACTTTCTGCGAAGCTACGCCGCTTGAATCCTGCGAGGGTCAATGCTGATCACGTATTATCGATGGTGCGTTCAATCTACGGCTCCCATACCGCTCTCGTTTGACAAATTTTGTGAGTGTTTCTTCCTGATGACCGTTTCTGACACCCGTCACGCTGAAGGCAAGTTACTCATTGTCGGTGGTGGTACGGCGTCGCTCGTATATTCAAGGCGATCATCGTGCCCTCAAGGAGTCCGACCAGGATGATTAAGGTCATACTACGTCCTCTCTATGAGAGCTTGGGCGGATGCCACTCCTCGCTCCTTAGTCTAGGACCAACACTGTCGGTGCTAACAATCCTGGTCGCTTCAGAATGGGTAGCTCTAGAGGGTGAGTTCCGGTATATACTTGCTGCTGTCGCTTACGTCGCTGATTTTTGCTTTGCAGTACTCATCACCATCAGTCTGTCGGGTCCATTTCCAAGTTTGGCGGTAAGGCCAACCGAGGCTGTCAAGATCCAGGAGCCCATCGTCACATGAGCTGTACGAAAGCTAACAGTAATTTCGAGGGCGCCGATGCGAGGAAGGCTCTACGAGGATCGTCAACAGGGGTTGTTGTAGGCAGGCATGAAAAGCTTGGAGGCGTCCACAAAGGGCATTGGCCTCAGTGATGTTGTGTCGGTGTTGTGATTCAACACACATAAGTTCGGTTTTCGGTTCGATCTTGGCTGCTCACTTGTTTACTCATCACGGCTGGCTATCTATATAGGCTTTTGCGACATAAGTACAACAAGGCAGCGCGAGTTCGTTGACCAGGCGAGGAAGCAGATGACACTCAATACGTAACTTTGGCGTCGTAGTGTTTGCTGGTCTGCCAGGCGCTAGTGTTGTTTGTTGCTTCTGTTATCGGCGAAAAGATCAAGTGTGTCAAGCACCCTCCTCGTCGAGCTCGTGACGTACGTGCTAGAGAACTTCCCTAGCTACAGCTCGTGTTGGGGGTTAAAGGCCGATGAGGATATTAGGGTCCTCGAACGTCTCTTCGAGCTCAGAAGAAGTATCGGACCTATTCAGACACCACCTTGACCAGAGAGACGCCATTGTACAGGCATCCTGATGATATCTTCATCAGGATGGCGGATGTGAGTTGTCAGCCCAGGGTGTTGATGAAGTCTGTTGTCTCGTCGTGAGCTCGGTTTCTTTCTCTTTGTATACGCAGACGCATTCAATTCGCCTCTGTGGACTTGCAGTCGTAAGCCATCTGTGCGTACAGAGACCTTCCTCTTTCTTTTTTCTGTCGCTCGTTCGAGTTGGGTTGGCGACTAGAGGCTAGGGACGAAGAATTTAAAAAAAGCACTCTCGAGGGCGCCCCAAAAGAGATCATCGATGGTTTTGCAAACAACAGCGTCACTCTAGATCTCCTGAGAGTATTATGTGCACTTATTTTCCCTCCATTTCTCTAGCCTCCTGCTCATCGCATTCGCTCTTCCATTCCTCGAAATACATCTTGATCTCCTCAAAGGCCTCAGGGTTTCTTTCCTAAACACAAAATGAGAGATGTCAGTTTCGATCCGGATCCTGGATAAGAATGTGGCGTATGCATACTTTGATGCCTTCGAGGGTTTGACCATCTTCGAGTAACTTATGGTATTCGTGTTTGTAAATAAGGATATCTTTGAAGGAGTTCACCTTTTTCCATCCACCTCTCTGGGTGAAATCAATGATTTCATCGTCAAGATTGAGCGGGACTCTTGCTGAGGTCCAGAGCAGTGGAAGGTAAGCCATGGCAAGGATTACTTTGAGATTAGTTAGTGACTGATGATATGAGTATCACGAAGGAACACGCACAGGAAGTCGAATTTGGAACTCGAAGGATGTGGCGGAGGAAGCATCTAATCACATGCTCGTGAATGTAACTGCGGGAAACGAACAAGTCCTTTGCACGACGTTCAGCATTCAAGAAGTCGGAAAAGGATTTGTGGTGAATGAGGAGGTAGGAACTTGGCGAGAGTGAGACTCTCTGAATTGATACAAGGGAATGGAGGTCCGAAATCAGGATGTCTAGAGAGTCGGATTCTAATTCAAGAAGTCGGGCCACGCTGACTTCAGACATGGCCCCCAGAATTGGATGCCAAGCGAGCCCACCAACGGCGTTGGCATGATGAATGTTGAAAAGCAGAAGAAAGTCCCGCCCAGAGTGCGTGTCAACGGCCTCGTACGCGCTCTTTGCGTTCAACAAGATGTTGGCGTAAAGTCGGTCAAGGACTTCGAACGGCCGGGCTGTTTCTCCTGCTTCTGGTGCCCAACGGAGAACGATCTTCAGTCTTTCTGTCGGCGACGCCCGATGCTCCGAGATCCACCTGTACACTGTTGCGACATAGACGAACTGCCCTGAGCCAGCTTCAACCAGGGTTTCAATGTCTTCCTTGTTGAACGAGAGAGGATTGGGAGTTCGGTGACTGAGTTGTTTGAACCTCCTTTGTAGGAATCGGCGCATATCCGCAGAGGCATCGTGCTCACTGAGCACTATATGATAGGCAGCTGCATGGAGGTGTCCACCCTGTGCCAACGCGGTGCGAATGGCCCATTCAGGCCTGCTGGCAACAAAGATGCAGAAAGGGAGATCTTCGGCGAGCAGGCACTCCCTGATTGCAGTTAACAATTCCCCTTGGCGTTCTTCGTCATGACACTCATCCAAACCGTCAATAAGGATGACATATGGAAGGTCAGTGATAGACCAACCTGTGTCATCGCTGAGATACCTCAGTGGATGGACGATCAGGCTGGCCATTTGAACTTGCAGCGATTTCTCGAAGACAACTGGATCTTCCACCACAGCGGTGCTGATGGCTCGCTTGAGGGCCGGATGGTGCGACCCTAACTGGTAAGCGATCGTAGGCACAACGGCAGCAGTGGTATTCCTTGTGAAGTCTGCGTTTGCAAAGAAATATGCAGAACCCAAGATACCGGACTTCTCACAGCGTTCAGCGGTAGTCTGTTGCAACGCGGATTTCCCCGAGCCCGCTGGACCCGTCATGCACAGCAAACGTTGAGCGCCCTCGCGATCGCTGAGCCGCTCCATGAGCTCTGCAATAAGTTCAACTCGCGTGTCATTGTCGCATTTCGGGGGATCGTATCGAGCGCGGGAATCGTAGAAGGCATTTGGGGATATCTTTTTTACAAGTAATTTCCATCCTACAAAAGTGATGCGCTCGATTAGTGTCTAGCTCAACAGATAATCGCAAGATCCTCACCGTCAACTGTTCTTGAGACAGGGGGAGAATTGACGGTCACGTTGAGATTGTTCATCCAAAAGTCGTGGGCATCTTGAAGCACCGATTGAGCCAGATTTACAGGCTTTAGGACTGTGGCCGATTTTTGACCAGTTGCGGCTCGTTTCTGAAAATCACTCACTATTAACATAAACTCTGCCGGGCACTCTGCCATTGCTTACCTGAGCTAACTGAGTGTTCTGCTCCCCCGCATGTCCACGCTCATGGCTGCTGGGGGCTCCCGAGTATTCATCGGCAACCCTAGACCCAGGGCCAGTCTTCCTCCTCTTCTGATTTGACATTGGGGAAGGGGGAGGGGGAATGGGAGGATAGAGGTGTGAGCAACACAAGCATTTCGTCTTTCTTTCCCCCTTTATAGTCTTTGAAGCACAGCACCAGCGCCCGTGACTCCGTCATATTGTGACATATCCCAGCGCTTATCTTAAATCAACTCTTGGCATAGGGCAAGCCACCCTGCTACCGCTGGTCAAAAAAGGCAAAATCCCCCGCCACCAGCATGGGACAACATTGAGAGATAGAAACATAATGAGAAAGGGCGTCAACGCCATCAAAATACATCCCGGCCAAGGAAACGGCACTTGCTTAGCTATCTCTCCTTACAAGAATCAAGGAAGGGGCAATGCCGCTACTTCGTACGGAGCGCTGTGCGTTGGAAGGACGAGGAAAAAAACCATAGTAGCTTGAGATACCGATTTTTCAGCCAGAGAATCAGAAAAGCGCCCACCTTCCTTTCATACTCGCCTTCTCCCGACTGCAATCACCCACGTACGCCCACCGGAATTCTTATTACGAGGCATGGAGCCTCTGTATGATTTAGGCATTGACAGTTGACTCGGAGGAAAGAATACAAAACCCTCGTTGCTGATAGTTTAACCGATTGCTATGTACCACACCTCTCCTGGTCGAATTAGATGTTGACGACCGACGTCTCTGTGCCACGCAAGTGCTGTTTTGGGGTGTCGAACCTCTAGGTGTGGTGTCGGAGCCTGGGTGCTATGCGGTGGTTTATCTCAAAGCTTTCGAATCTCCACTGCTCGAGAGACTTGAGCGCTTCCCAGCCGAGCTTGAGAATTGAGCTTGAGCTTCGAATTCCGTGGCCAATGATGACCACCGCGTATGATTGAGGCAAAGCGGGGACTCATGTGCAGTCAGAGCCACGCTCTCGAGCCTTGATAGACGACGAGGTGCTGGATAATGCCACTGCGTCTTGGCCTGACCGTGAGTCCGCGACCTCTTATTTTTATTTGTAGACATGAACTTCGATCAATGGATGTTGGATCGTGTCTGAGGAAAATCAAACCTCACTCGAGGTTCGGTTGCTCGATACAGCAGTGCTTCCAAGAAACTAAAGACTCAATTGATTTAAATAGAGAAACCTAGGATTTAGAACAAGTAGAAGTCATTGGGATATCATAGCGTAGGTACATAAGCCATATACAGGGTCGTAAACAGAGGGCAAACTATCAGGGGTATTGAGGTACAAACGGGTATGAGATACTATCCAAAGTCATGGGTAAAGGATGGAAGAGGCTGGGGCTCAGGCGCCATCATCCGGATTCCGAGTCGCTATGCGAGCTCGCGCCACCTAAGGGACCACTTTTTTACAGTGGGAACAGACCTCGAGGCCATATTTCTTGCGGGGGACATATGACCTAGCAGGCCCGTGAGACTGTAAAAAAGCTGACTAAAGCTGACAAATTATACCATATGTGGCATCTGCCCCATGGGGATCCAGGCTACCGTCGACGGTTCACCCCAAACCGTTGACGGTTTGGCGCATCAGAGCTACGGTTGTCAACATCACCTTCGCATTTACATTTACCGTTCACATTTACAGTTGACATTTACACTTTCCCGCACGCGGATCAAAACATCAATCCAACAGCTCGGCAAGCAGGTGCCGTTTACACTGTCAAATAATCCACCGTAAATGTAAAATGCGGCTCGCGTTGACAGATCAAAGACATCAATCTGCAAACACCGACCACAGTCACTTTACACTGTTAAACAGTGGACTGTAAATGTAATTTCTGACCGCCTTGTCTGCATCAATCCATCAACTTCTTACAATGTCATTGACATACGTTGTAACATACCACGGATCAAAACACAATTCCCACAACCATCGGCACCACGTCGCCATTTACACTTACAGCAAACAGTAAACGCTCAAGCATCATTACACATCTTCTTCCAATGTCTTTGACATACGTTGTAACATACCACGGATCAAAACAGAATTCCCACAACCACCGGCACCAAATCGCCATTTACATTTACAGCAAACCGTAAACGCCCAAGCGCACCTAGTGCTACTGAGATCTCGTGTCGCGTTTCCCTCGGGTTTCCCCTCCCTCATCCACGTCACTACCATGTTCAACCAAGCAGCCTCGAAGCGACATCTTCAACCTCATCGCGGCACTTACGGGCAAGCCTTCAACAGTCCCAAGAAAGCCAGAAACAATAAAAAGGTGGAAACGATGAAAGCTCCGATCGGATTTAGTCGACGCCAACAGCAGCTACGATCGCAACTCAGGCCCATTAATCCTCAGACCCCCACTCCAGGAACTCCAGGAAAGGACACACGGGAGGAGGCAGATGACAAACACCCGCAAGAGAACCACCTCGACGGCCAGTTCCCGGCCCCGACATTCAGTCCCCCTCCGGCTATGGACTTTGAGTCACCACCCCCTAGCCCAAGTAAAAATCCCCCTGCAGACGAGCCGATGAACGTTGACCCTCCTGAGACGCAACACCAATCACTGTCTAACTCTCCCAACAAAAGGAGCGGGTTCGTCAAACGATGGAGCACCGTCCTCCCTACCCTCCTCCCCCGATATCTCCAATACTGTGCCTCTACACACGCCCAACCCCTCACCAAATCCACAGAATTTTCACCGCAATGCACTCAAAACTGTTCACCGAAGACGTACCAGATAACATGTCTATTCAATGACCGTACGTTGGCTGCGATTCCCTGAATATCTGCTCAGAAACTAAACATGTCAATCATGCAGATGTAGATACACAATCAATAAACTTCTGTTCATGTGAAAGCGTGGTACAAGTCCTCATCAAGAACGGGCTTTTTCCCGGAGCCCCCACCCAGCCACGCATAGCGGTATCGATATCACTTCTGGACTTCTACCGAGCCCTGTTCGAACGCTCATGCGACGCTGTGAATGCGTGGGTGGCCGGACGCTGTGAATGCGTGGGTGTCCTCGCGTGAAGAGTAGAAAGTAGTGATGCAGATAGGATAACGTCCGGAAAGAATGACAGGTCAAGATAAGCAATCATACAAAGACATGGGGACATTTGGACTTCTAAGGTCAGCGAGCCATACGACACAACTAGAAGTCGGAAGGCGATGTTCTTCTCTCGGGCTTGATCGTCCACGTTTGAGGAGGCCCTGACAGCGCAGTTGGCTAAGAGATGATCAGTATTTCTCTGACCCCATGGCAATAGAGATGCGGTACCTTTAAGTTCATTGACGAACCATCATACACCTGCACGTCTTGAAAGTCGGGGAGCTGAGGTGCTTTGGGTGCTAGATTCACCAGCTTAGTCCTGGAATTGAGATCATGGACTGGTACACGAGACCGAGTGCTTGTCAAGGACGCTGTAGGTTTCCATCCACAGGACATCCAAACCCTCACAAGATCCTGGAGAGTTCAGGCATGTTCAGAGGTCTGTTCGAGATCGAATGAAGGGGAACTCACGGATTGTGTACCGAAAATCAAGACAGCCGCCACAGGTACTGGACGAAGCGTACTGTTACTATGGACGTCATAGAGAAATGATGAAAGTCATCGACATACCGATCGCAATGACAATATTCAGCCTAGGATCTGGCAACTCCAAGATCGCGAATACGACACCTAACCTGAATGGGAGGAGAAGTGAACATGACGTTCGAGAGGAACCGAGGTCATCGAAGCTCACCCAATGACCAAGATACCAACGGCAGTGAAGACTAAGATTCGTATAACAGTGTTCAAAGGGAAATGGTTTTGATGTCGCAAGACCAGCCAGTTCTTGTACAGCATTCGACCGATACTGACTGAAATAGAATGAGTATTCAACGTAAGAGCAAATGCGTAAGGCATGCACACCTTCCAGAGCAATGGTTGGGAGAAGGAGGATGGCAACCGTAATCGCTGAGATTTTCGCCCTTGAGACGCCAAACACGGAGGCTGTGAGCACCAGATAAAGCTGCTATACCGACCACTCTGACTCACGGAGCTGGTACCCCCAAAAAGCAGTAGCTTCCTCCGACGAATGGGCCCAGGACGGCCGACTTGTGGGTGGAACCGATCTAAGTGGTAACGGGGTGCGTTATTGAGATGAGACATCTGCCGTGCATAGTGCGGTGAACCAGGCACTCACCACCAGACAAGCAATGACCATAGCCCAGAAGTAGCAGTACGGGAAAAGGAGGAGCTATTACAAGAGCCAAACCATAAGCTAACGCCACGCATAGGAATTCAAGAAGGAACTACGTACCGCGGTTCCCCATATTTTCTGAGTCCGTTGCCTTCCTTCCCCCATCTGACTTTGGACATTGAAGTACAGCTAGAGCCCGCCGAAAACTTCAGGCATGACGTTCCACTTTCGCCAGGTCCCAACGCACCTGTCCGACCAAGGCCAACGTGTTTCCCGCATTGCTGGTAAAGAGAACAGTCAACGCCAGGGTCAGAGGAAGGGGTATGATCACTCACAATGACGGGACGGCGTAAATCAAAGCGGCTTGAGTGAGACAGAGGGCATAAGGGGGCGTTCGATTGTAAAGTTGGCCAGCGAAAAATAGGAGGAGGTACGACGTCGTGGAGACTAGGAAGGAAAACACGAAGCTGAACCATGTAAAATGGCGCACGACGTCTCGCCCCACCAGAGCGGTGAAGAGCATTAGGGCGGTTCCGCACAGTCCAATCATCTCGAGAACAATGAAGGCCGTTACATACGTATCCAGTACGTATTCACTGGGAGAACCTGTAGCAAGTTTTAGCGTCGAAAGGTGATTTGCGATAAGAAAAACACTCACGGGCACCGAGGCTACTTTGAAGCTCCATTGTCAGCTATGGGAGGGTACCGACTGGTAGTCAGCGAAGTGGTCGCGGGCAAAGCATCCAGATCTCCTCAATCCGTAAGTATAAGTAGCAGATACTAGGGAATGGAAAGGAAATTTGGTGGCGGCGCGATATTTGTCGAAATGAATGGAGCACTTTTCCGAGGCGGGCGGCGGAGCTGTGGCCGATCAGGGCAGCCGATCTAGGCAACAACTCCTTTCCTTATCACCTTTGCCTCATCCTTTCATCCACGGGTACTGGGAACATTACTTCCTTGCTTAGCACTGGTGGCGCGAGATTTGCAGTCTTCTCGGTGCCGAAATGTAACCGGCCTGCTGTCCCTTGCGTGAAGCTCCAAGCGGCATTTCTAGCCGATCGTGTATGTTAACCGAATCGAGCTCGGGAGCTCTTCTCATCGCCAGAGGCTCTGAGCGCGAAGGAATAAGTAGTTTTGAAGAGCTTTCGAGGAGATTTCCACTTTCTGAGAGCAGTTTGCAGGTCACTTGCGAGATTGAAGGAACCGGCTCACAGATTTAATAATGGCCCGGATGGTGAAGCACGCTGAGGGCGCGTACCTCATGGAATGAACATACTCGCAACGCGATAAAAATAGCACGGAAATTGAGCTCCCAGGAACACCCACAGGGCCAGGGGGAGAATGGACAGGACGAGGCGAAGGCGGAAGCGGGCTTAGTTCATTATATTCTTCAAAGGGGCGTATACAGACCTGGATTTCCAGAAAGCCCATACTTCCAAAAGGTCCTGTCAAGGAACCAAGGTGTAAGGACGAGCTGGGTAAGTACATTGACGCGAAAGGAAGGCTGCTTACCGGTTGTGTACCAAAAATAAGTAGTGCTAATACCGGGACTGTAATTGCGATTACCTCGGTGAGTCGAGACCTGCAAAGAAAAGGGGATTCCGACGCACATGTCGACAAAACGAGATCGAACCCCAGTTCGTGTGTGGGGCGAGAGGAGTACACAAGCGCTATGCTGGGGAAGGGGTCAGGGGAGCCTATATCCGGTCGTTCCAAGTCACGTACATGAGTGACAGAAGACCCAGGGTGGTGAAAACGATTGCACGGATGGCCGTAGCGAACAGATGCCTGTTGTCCAGACATATGTCTCGATTGCGGTAGATCCAATAGCCCAAGTACGCTGGAATACGAGATTGAGATTGGGCGCTCAACACCCCTTTCGAAACGTACCTTGAATATGGACGATCGCAACGGATATCATAATCACCACTGTGAAGGACATTTGTACCCTATCGAGTGGTAGATTAACAGTTGCAATTCATGATGAACTTTGAGGCGACACGTACCACACCGGGTCCGTACAATTGCAATACGTTCCAGTTTCAGTGATTCCGAGCGTTTGCAGGTTATGGACAGCGAACTGGTGTCGCTATCATTAATCATCAAAGCCATCTATATATGAATAACACTCACCAAGCAGAACCCGATTATCACCACTGCCCATACACAGTACGGAGAGAGCAACAGCTACTCCTGGTTTAATACTCCGCGAGACCGGGTAAAGAAGGAAGGACTAACGACGACTCTGGTTCCCTTCCCCGAGTCGGTAGTCGAATCTGACTTGGCAAATCGTAGTCTCAAAAGTATCTGGGAATTCGTCAGTCGCTAGTGGCTTTCATCCTAGTAATTTCAGACCGACGTTAATCGCAAGTGATAGTGTTGTACAAGTTGTTCTGGGGCAACTCAATCATTTCAGCACTCGTGGAGACTATAAGGGGTGTAACTCACAAAGGTGGAGCCGCGTAGATAGCAGCAGCTTGAGTGAGGCATAGGGCCATGCTAGGAGGAGATCGAAATTGTTGCCCGGCAAGCGTAAGGAGCGAATATGACAGAGCAGAGAGAATCCACGATAAACAGAAGCTATACCAAGTCGGCCAGCGTTTAATACGTTTGCAGAAAGCAGCTGTGAGGACCGTGATAAGGAGTCCGCAGGCCCCAATGAGCTGTAGTGCGACGAAGGCGTTTACGGCACGAGAGTCTTCGGATCTCGGAGTTAGCTAGCTCGAATCGCCGCGAAACGTCCCTTTCAAACTCACTCGTTGACCTAGCACTCGACATTGGGTTAGCCCGAGTCTACCATTCACGATTGCAGCTTTGCCCCACGTAGTGGTGTGGACCGGTCGTTGGGAATGGGGTGGGAAAAATGTTTCGAGCTTTGGTCGATAGAAGAGCTGTATATACCTGGCTTGAGAAGAAGGTGTTGCGGTGACAGTCATCGCATTGATCTTGATGCTCTTGCCTGCCCGCTGTGCCACTCTTGAGCTGTGAGAGGAGCACATCTGTCTGAACGGAGCAAATACGGAGATAACGAAGGATTATCCACTGTCGTGAAAGCACAAAGGCGCCGTTGACAAGGTAAGTCGCTTCCACTGGCTCATATGAGCTCAATCCTGAAGAGTGGGGCTATCGAGAACCTTGTCTTCAAGAGCCAGAGAAGCAGGATGACCAACGATGATCTGCTTTGCGGTGACAGAGCGCTACTCAAATCGAAGCTTATGTTTGACGATGGATTTTCTCACCTGGCAACGATCCTCGGAGGCAGTTTCACGAACGCACTTTCGTCCAGTAGAAGGCCTGTCAATATGTGGACATATACATATATCGATTCGTGAATCGCGGCCGGGATTGATGTCATGCATAAGTACCATGACCTGTGAAAAGGTCGGGTCGGATAGATCCTGGGTAGCTCTCGTCTCTCCCCCTTTCAGCTTAACCATGATTGATTTGCCGCAACAAACTCTAACAAGAGCCATGAGAGGGGAATAAGAAATGCGGCCTGGAATTCGTCACAATTCACTTACCCAGCCCTATCAAAGACGCAGATGATAGCGCCCTTTGATTCCCTTGTGAAGATGGACAGCAGCTGTCGCAGGCACAGCATGTATCAACATGACCTAGGATGATCATAGTGGGCGGTTAAGAGTTGCCGCCAAGTCATGCAACAGCCGCGACCGACCAGGCTGTGTGTTCGTGCTTGGCGACAGCCTCTGTCGGAGTTCTCCGCGTAGTCGAGCTGCATTCGCTCGCCTTTCTGGTGAAACACGGTTGTGAACCGAGGCTTGACAGGAACCTTTCGAAGACGCACGGTGGGTGCACAGCTCTAATTGTCCGGCTAGCGTACTTTCTATCCCAACTCCTTGTAATCACCTCGTGGGTTCGTGGAGCTGTTGGTAGAAACAGTGGACAATGGGGCCAGCATTGCACTGCTGTACCAGCGCCTCGACGACAAGATATATAGCAGCTTGACTGTGGCTCCTGTCGCCTGAGAAGTGTCTTTCTTCTTCATACTATCACCAAAGTCCAGTTCAGGTTCGACTTCGGCAGCCCCGAGCTGAAGATGATCAACTCCACGTTGGACGCAGAAGACGCAGTTTCCGCCATCGGTGACCTTTTGCACGAATTGGTAACCTCGCCTGATCAAGAGATCTCCGACTTTGGCTATTCCGGAAGTATCAGCGCCGTTGATATGGATAGTGCTCAGCCTCTTCGTCGAACCTCAAGGTGGGTTAGAATGCGCAGTGGCGCAACCTTTCGACCTAAGGGGTCGATGCAAACGTTCAAGTACACGATCAAGTGTACTCCGATTGAACGCCCCTCCAGACAAGAATCACATCTTATTGAGTCTGATGGCTGCAGTATTCCCTCAGGATTCACTGCGATGATTTTCATCGGTATGTTTCCGATCAAGCCATCAACAGTGTCCAAGTTCTGAGGCATCCTCCCACTCATTGCTTAGGATCTAAACCTGTTGCTTCAGTGGTGATCTCGCCCGTTACAATGGGCTTCCTTTGGCCCTACGCTCAGCCTGATGGTACTTTGCCCCTTCGGGCGGCCGTCATCGTCGACTCACTGATAATCGCACTTCGGGTGAAGAAGACGATCACTCTCAGCACAATTGTCGTTACAGATGTGCATTTGGAGTACAACGCACGGCTTCGCAAGGGCGATTGGCTCTTTCAGGCTAGCTGTAGCGTGAGCTCGAGCGCGACTGGGCTGCGTGACCCAGCAGGGGTCGTGAAGACATTCTATGACGAGAGCATCCCAGTGTTGCCTTCTTGGTTGACATTGAGGCATATTATTTCCGAAGAGGGCGAAGATGCTCACCAGGGCCGTCCCACTGATTGAAGCCATTAAAAATGGCATCTACACGGATCTTCTTTCCCCTCTTTTTTCATTGTTCCACTTTCTGAACTGTTGCCATTCGCGAGAGCTCGCCTCAGACTGGATTAAATCAAAACACCTCCTTCGTTCGATTTGGTGCCACACACCAGCACATTTGCAAGTACACGCTGTATAGATGATTGGGTCGTATTTGGAGCTATTAATTTCGAGGTCGTAGCACAATGATTTAGACAAACAACCCGCCACGACTGTACATAGATGGGATCGCACGTATTAGAAGTTGTACGATCCGCCCCAAGCCAAGTATCCTTCCTTGGTTGGCAGAACAGTTTTTTTCGCACCAATACTCGCTTGTTTTTCTTCACCGAAAACTAGCGCTTCACTCTAAATTTTGATTGTTCGACGAGGGTCATGCCATCCCGACTCGCCAGCTGAGGCGCTTCGAAACGCGCCACTCCAATAACTCCGGCCATAAGTACGAAGAGGAGCCCACAGTTTCAATCCAACTGCTGTGTGGTTATGGTTGAAGCTGAGTCGCCTCTTCGCTTGGCTTGAGAGTCTTTTAATCCCTCCACTCACCGTTCGGCAAAGACCCAAGTTTCGTACCATCAAAGATTGCCAAAAGAAGGTGATGCGATTGATGGCAACTCTTGGGCTCGCTTTCCACGTTTCCCTTCCTCCCATCTAATGGAAACCCTTTCCAAGCCAGTTTGGCCGTATTTCTTGGAGTATTTGGAGAAATTTACCTCGATATCATGAAGTACAGTAAGTCCGAACGCTGGCTGTCATCCGTGTCATGCATTCGAACATATCTGACGTCAATTTCCAGCGGTTTCGTAGCAAACACCTGGGCGCTCAGCAATAGGCAGCGGGTACCAATCCTATCAACCTACGGGGAGCCTATATTCCGTACATTTGAAGTCATTGCTGCTTCTGGTTGGAGCTATGCCCTCACCTTCTGGAGGCCAAGAACTTGGGTTCGATCATGGAGACAGTGAGTACAGAAGGCCATCCATCGTGGAGCTACGAATCTGACGTCAATTTATAGTCGTTTCAATGTCTAGGAAGCTACGCACATTATTCTAACCACCATGTCGACTGCACAAAACCAACATGGGTCCGAGAAGGAGGCCGTGAATGAGTCGAGCGAGCGGACAGTGACGGACCCCATCACCCACCTCCCCCTCACTATCCACGACGTTTCCAAGCTCGAGCTTGAACAAATTCCACCACCACCGACATACAAGCAGGAGAAGGAGGCTGCATTGCTTCGTGACGATGCCGAGGTTTCAGGCCGCAGGCATAACCAAATGGATGCCCTCATTCATGAGTTGACGGACAACAATTGGTGGGAGGATCCGTTGGGGGACCAGAATCGCGCAAGGGTCCAGACAGCCATCGTGGCAAGTGCAGCAGCGGGCGTTGGTGCCTTTGGAGGCATCGTTCTCTATTGGTTGTTCAACACTATCACTGGGAGGCATGGCTACGCAGGGTTCATCGATTTCGTTGCTGTGGTCACAGGTTGTGCCGTCTTGATGATTTGCGTAGGCGGAGCAGCTCTCGCCCTCAGACTATTCCAAAGGCCGGCGCGATCCGCTCCTCATTTCCAAAGCAACTACGTACGTAGTTATTCATCTGATTTTTTATCTATCTGACAAAAGGCAATAGCGCGACGATATTCGCCGAATCTTGGAGCATGATGGAAAGTCAGATGGCCCAGAGACAGTCGCTTGGATGAATTCATTCCTCAAATCACTCTGGCCCATTGTCAACCCGGCCCTCTTCGTCTCCGTTTCCGACATACTCGAAGACTCCCTCCAAGCCACCCTCCCCAAATTCATCTCCGGCGTTCGCGTCGCCGACATCGGTCAAGGCTCCGAACCCATCCGTATTCTCGGTATCCGATGGCTTGACTCAGGAGCAGCAACGCGGGAGGTGGACGGAATGCAAGCTGAGGAAGGAGACTTTGTCAACATGGAGGTCTCCATCGCCTACCGAGCCCGACAGACCTCAGGCAAAGGACTACGCAGCCGCCAAGTCAACGCCCACATCCTCATGCAGTTCTGGCTCGCAGGAGGCCTCGGCGTGCTCCCCGTCTGGGTCGAGCTCCAAGGTCTCCTCGCCACTGCGCGTATGCGTATCCAGCTCACACCCAACCCGCCGTTCCTCTCCCTAATGACGTTGACGCTTCTGGGGAAGCCGAAGCTTTCGCTCAAGTGCACACCCCTTGCGAAGAACTTTTTAAACGTGATGGATATTCCTGGGTTGTCAAGTTGGATTTCGAGTTCGATCGACACTACGATGACGGAATACGTCGCGCCGAGGAGTATCAACTTGGACCTCAAGACGATGCTCGCTGGTGCCCCGAAGATGGACACCGATGCTGTTGGCGTGATCATCGTTACTCTCCGCAGGGCGTATGGCCTAGGAGTTGGCAGGCCCAAGAGTATGGTCAAGAACCCGATGGGGAAGGGCGCGGACATGTACGTTACTGTGGGCTGGAGTAAGTGGGGCAAGCCGTTGTGGTCGACGAGGTGAGCGTTCTCCCTGTGCACTGCGATGTTGATTCTCACCGCTAGCGTTGTAGAATCATCCCGAAGGAGGGCGAACCCGTTTGGGAAGAAACTACAGCTATTATCGTTGGTCCTTCTGAGCTCAACGCCGAGGAGGGTTTGAAGCTTCAACTCTGGGATTCAGGTGGGTAGAAGCTTGAGCGGAAAATCGACGTCATGCTCACCTACGAACAGATCGCTTCACTGTTGACGATTTGCACGGCAACGTTGAGGTACCTCTGAAGGATATCATATCCGATCCTTCGACTCATAATCGTTTGACGAGACGAGATGATGGGATCATGACGGATCGAGGCGAACCGGCGAAGGGGAGAGTTATCTGGGAGATTGGCTATTTCGAGAAGACCACGCTCAAGCAGCACCTCGAGAAGAAGCACAAGGACTATGACGAAGTCAAAGCTAATATCGAGCACGAGTCAGAGCTGAAGTTGCGGGAGGCGATGGCTGCTGGTGACGAGAAGAAGGGAGAAGTCGAACAGCAGAAGAAGGAGGACTTGAAGGAACGGAGCGACGAAATCATCTCTGCGTCTTCCCCTACGAATGACTGGCCAAGTGGCATCATCTCTATCAGAATTGAGCAGATTTCAGGATTAGAGGTGGAGAAGATTGGCGAGGTCAAGGGGGATGCGGAAGAGGACGATTCGGATGACCTGCCGAGTGCTTATTGCACGATTATCATGAACCATCAGCGGCTTTACAAGACTCGGACCAAGATGAAGAGCACCAATCCCTACGTACGTCCTCCCGTTCAATTCATTCTTCATTCATTCGTTTTTGACATTAGTTCGCCCACTGTGTACGTAGTTCGATGCGGGAACCGAGAAATTCGTGAAGAATTGGAGAAACACGACTATTATAATTGCCGTGCGAGACAACCGCTTTCACGAAATGGACCCACTTCTCGGTATCGTTACCCTTCCGCTGCACGAAGTCCTCAAGCACCGGTCTCAATGGACAGGGTCGCTACCCATCATCGGAGGAGTTGGCCACGGTCGTATGCGCCTGTCGTTGATATTCAGGAGCATCCAACTCCACCTGCCTAAACGTCTACTTGGGTGGGATGTTGGAACGTTGGAAATCTATTCTTCAGTTACCGCGACGGGACCGGTTCCAGCTGATATCGCATCGTGTTCGCTCCTGTTTCGGACCAAATATGGCAAAGGGAAGATGAAGGTTGACCACGAGGGAGGATGGTTTGAACGTCCTGGGCGTCCTGTTCGCTTAGCTGTGAAGAAGCGGTATGCCTCCGGTCTCTTGCTGCAATTCCGCAGGGCTGTAGTGGGTCCGGACGTGACGCCAGCCTACTGCACCCTTTGGCTCAAGGACATACCCGACGACGAGGACGTCCGCATCTCTCTTCCGATTTGTCGAAACGAGAATGGCAGTCTGAACTATGCCAAGTCGAATGCTTCGATTCAGGTGAAGGAAGACTTGGGTCGTGTCCACTTGACCCTCAGGTTCTGGTCGGGCCTCAGTGGGTACCACCGCGCTCTCTCACACAAGGACCGGAACATGGCGGATGTGATGGAGGTGTTGGATTGCGCTGAGGGCTCGGAACATATCCCGCAGGATGTTTTCCCTCAAGAAGAAGTCGTGTACTCTGATTCGTCGAGCGCTTCGGAGTGGAGTGGTGATGAGGGCGAGAAGGCCAAGGGGCCTGAGTTTAGGGTGACACAAGAGCCGAAGGGCGCGTTCAAAGACTTCCGGAAGAAGCAAGGCGAATTGAATAGGAAGCATCGCGGTTTGATGCAGTGGAAGGCTGCACGGAACGTGGCTTGGTTTGGCCATGGCGTCGAGGGTAAGGCGGGTAGTCTTGGGAATAGGGTCTTGGGGCAGTTCAAACACCGTGATCGAGATGCTCCCATCGAGACGGAGGTTTGAATGTCTTTTTTTTGGTGGTGAACGGTGATTTCAGGGACGAATGCTCTCCTAGACACTCTATAGGACACTACGAGCGCGATCGCAGGCGCTTGTGTGCGGTGTGTTTGCAGTCTTTTTTTAGCCTCGAAGATTTTGATCATTCCTCTCATAACTATCTGCCTCCCCAAGATGTAGTGATGTACAACAATCAACAATGAAGTCCGATTGCCTTTGTGTGTGTGTGACGACAAGCTTTTTTCAGGTTCATTGGCTCTCCGACGTTACGCTTTCGAACCTGTTAGGAGTGGATGGTCGTCTTGTGTCGGCGTCGGAAAGCTAGGTTCGTTGTCCAGTTTCAGGTTCGTCTTGTTGAATCTCGACAGCAACGTCTAGCTTGAATGGACGGCGCCATCGGGGGTTCAGCACTATACAACCTAAAAATACATTTGTATTGTGCTCAAGATCATGGTCTCTCACAGTGGGATCCTTTTGCAACACCCTCTTACAAGTATCGGCATTCCATTTGTTGCCAGTGGAGCCACCTTTGGAGCTTTGGTACGTGCGATGACAGCGGTAATTGACCTTCAGACTCAGCACTTTTCGCAGTTCGTCGCCCACAATCACAGATGATATGGGCGTTGCTCTATTTTTAGATTGTTCACTGTCTAACGCGAGAGACATGAATGCATTACGTTCCAAACAGCGCAATAAAGGAAGGTGCATCGACGATTTATTGCCATCTCTGGCGACTTAGCATCCGAAATCTTCGTTTTGAACCCACGAGGCCAGGTTGCTCCTGAAATAGCTCGGAGGGGAGTGCACGATGCCTGGCTCGGGTATGGAGGTGGTAATATTTCGATTGTGCTAGGAGAAGAGCCGTGTTTTTGGTGTGTGTTTTCCATGGTCAACATATTCAATTTCTTCCTATCTCGCTTTGAGCACAGCCTAGGAGACCGGGAAACAGGATTGCTGGCAAGCGCTTACCCTAATGGGGAGGCGGGGAGGCAATCGTGATCCCTTTGACAGCATGCAGGGTAACGAGGCGAGATGAACTTCGAGCAAACATAGGCTAGCCTTTATAAGCCCGGGCTCTGAGAGGGGTACGTACACTTTGCCCCGCTCTCATATAAACGAGCTGATAGTCTTTTGTCCTCTTTCCTAGCTATCCACTGTCTTTTCAGAAAGACTATCGCCAAGCTCGTTCTATCCGCCGCCTCTCCTTGTCTTTCGCCATGTCTCTCAGCAAGGAGAAACTCACCGTCGAAGTGGGCTCGGCGTCCCAGTCGGTCCTCGAGAAACCGCAGCGCCTGGATTCGCTTGAGGCTGGATCTAAATTCACCCCTGCTGAAACAAAGCGTCTCTTGAGGAAGATGGACTGGAATCTCGTTCCTTTCCTTGCGCTTCTTTACCTGTGAGTAAGCCTACTTGGATAGAGCCCCACTTGTCACTGATGAGCTCCTCACAGTCTCTCCTTCCTCGACCGTACCAACATCGGAAATGCTCGGTTGGCCGGCATTGAGAAGGACCTTGGCATGAAGGGGCTTGACTACAACGTTTGTCTTTCAAATATATATTCATATGGCGCACCTGTTCACCCTCCAAGTTTCACTTTCACAGGTTGCTCTCGCTGTGTTTTTCCCATTTTATGTTGCTGCCGAAATCCCGAGCAATATCATGATGAAGCGAACAAGCCCATCTCTATGGCTGAGTATCATCATGTTGGCCTGGGGTGTCTGTCAGTCGTGTTTTGGCGCAATAGAGTCGTCGTGATAGCTGATCTGTGGTCGCTAGGTATGACTCTTATGGGAGTTGTCACAACATTCCCGGGATTGCTCGTGGCGAGAATGGCTCTTGGACTCGCGGAGGGAGGTCTCTTCCCTGGAGTCACATGGTACATCACCCAATGGTACAGACGCCACGAGTGCGGTTTCCGTATGGCCATCTTCTTCTCTGCTGCCACCCTTGCAGGAGCATTCGGCGGCCTTCTTGCTCGAGGACTGTCCGAGCTCAGGGGCAAGGGTGGCAAACCAGGGTGGGCATGGATTTTTATCATTGAAGGTCTTGCCACTATCGTCGTTGCTGCCGTCGCGAAGTTTGTTATCCACGACAAGCCGGAGACGTAAGTTCATGGTTAATCGCATATGCGGGAGTTTGCGTCTGATGTATTTGCCTTGTTAGAGCCCGCTTCTTGACAGAAGAGGAGAAGACCGAGGTTCAAGCTCGCTTGAAGGAGGATAGAACTTCCCTCGCCGACGAGTTCGACTCTCAGTACGTCAAGGCCGCATTGAAGGACTGGAAGATCCACGTTCACATGCTCATCACTATCGGTGGGTATTCTCTTACACCCCTAACCTCTCAACCAAATCTAAATGCTGCGCCTTAGGAATTTACACCCCTTTGTATTCCATTTCGCTCTTCCTCCCCACCATCGTCAAGAACATGGGCTATACCAACGAGAAGTCGCAGCTCATGAGTGTCCCTCCTTATGTTGCTGGCTGCATTGCTACCATTGCTGGTGGTTATGCTGCTGATCGTGCACAAAAGCGTGGTCCATTCATGATGGGCTTCTGTCTCGTTGCGATCATCGGCTTCGTCCTGCTGATCTCCACCCACATCCCTGCAGTCCAATACGTTGGAACCTTCTTTGCCGTCTGCGGGTACGCTTCGATAAATCCTCTGCCTGATTTTGGCCTCACTGACTTGGTGATATAATTAGAATCTATCCCAACGTACCAATGGGTGTCGCCTGGAATGGAAACAACATTGGTGGATCTACCAAGCGAGCTGTCGGTATTGCCATGCACGTCGGTCAGTAACAATTCACTCGCCAACGCATCAAGGATCTATCACCTCGTGAACTAACTCTGAATAGGCTTCGGGAATCTCGGAGGTGTCATTGCAGGCTTCGTCTATCGTTCCACCGACGCACCGCGGTACTTCCAAGGTCACGGTCTCCTGATCGCCACTACGACCATGAGCTTCTTGTTGTGTCTCTTCATGCACATCCATCTCCGCAAGGAGAACGCTAGGAGGGAGGCTGAGATGAAAGCTCTTGGTCTCACAAGCGTCGATCAGTACACCGAGGAGATGAAGACGGCTGAACGCGAAAAGGGAGACTACGCTAGTGTAAGCATACTCCTCCTTCATCATCGTTATGAATAGACTGCTGATTCATTTTTTGTCTATCAATCAGTTCTTCCGCTACACGCTCTAAGTAGAATGGTAGACGAGTGTGGAGCATATGTGATGTCCTTCATGATTCGTGATCTTCCGCATTTTTCTTCTTCGGTTGGCTTATTGGATTGACTTCGGACCCTGGAACACTCTGTCGATTACTTATGGGAACCCAACTTCAGACAGTCTCTACGAACTTTTCGTTCTGCTACTATATATATTTCCGCCCATACCTCGGGCTCAGATGCCTCTGTTGTACATACACCTCCATCTACGTTGCGACGCCCCAAATTAAAATCCCAAAGGTTGCTCCACTTTCCTAGCTCCCTCGACCGATGACCTACGACTGTAACTTCCACTCCGAGCTGCATGGCCTGATTGAACTCATGAAAAGCGAAGGCACGCTACAATCGATGATGAGTAGCTCAGTGTTTTTGATAACGATAGATGAAGAACAACCACAAGATCAAAGCGCTTGCACACTACTCAAATCAGTTCGACCACGTTCCGAGTCCGTCGGTTTGGATATATTTCGAATGTAGTCAAAATGCATGCAATGGCGATCCACGAGTCCAGCGCCATGGACTTTCCGGGACATATACTCATCCTATCCTAACGGTACTTGGCACAAATCGGAGTCGAGTGATATAAATCGAACCGTCTAACGAAGCAATCCATGGGCCCCAGGGTCAAGGCACACGCTTTCCCGTGAATCCCCTGGGCAGTCGAGGAGCCTGTCTGGCTAGCTCCAACTCCGAAGATTCATATCCTTCCTTCGTGACGGATTACCCTGAGCTTCAGTGAATCTACTCTGTCTTTTGTGCGATGGGATCGGAAGGAGGCATACGCGTACGCCGCATTTCCAATATCCATAGACCCTGCTACCTTTGTACTCGTCATCCATATCAAGGGCATGGAGAAAATTCGTTGAGTGAATGCATGGTATATTCCACGAGACCTCGCAGAGATCCTAACCCATTGGACTAGGCGTGATCGGCCTCCACCAAGACACTTCCTTGACCGATGCTGTAGCAAAAAGACGGGAGCCACTGTTGGGTTTCAAAGGCGGGCGAGTGAAATGGCCTGACGATATGAAATATGACATCGTCAATCTCTGGTTGGACCCACCTTGAACCGCTCGAACAGGAGCGAACAAAGTGCGACTATGATCCAGACATCATAATGGGGTTTAACATTAACAAGGGTTTAACGCACAACACCGTCGTGGCTTGCAGATCGATGAAGAGAAGCTCACTACAGCTGTCTTCTTACATCCCCTCCGACAAAGATGCATATGGAAAAATCCGTCTTCATGACGACTTCCTCGTACGCCTCCCGCCTTGAGGCCGATGCGACGAACAACATTGTGCGAATGACGAAACTTCCGAGGAATCACAGACGATGGCGACATTAAGATGCACGATTGTACCCCTCGTAGTTCCGTGGATTATTTCGATGTGTTGAACCGTAGATAGGGTGACATCGATCGTCTGCCACAGACCGAGACAAGTCGTAGAGACCCCGGCGGTGATTTGACTAGTGTGCTCCTCGTTCAATTGGTACGTCGATGCCGATGCAGCATGAATTGTCCAATTTATACTACAAATACAGGTTTCAGGATTCGGAGCAGAATGGTACAGGATTAGGCAGTGGCGGTGATACCATCCTTGACAGCCTGCCAGGATGGGCGGTCTTGCAAGGACTTGAACCATCTGGCGACGTTAGGCCTGGACTCGATGGCGTTGCTTCCAACGGCGGGGAGCAAAGAGCCGTAAGGAAGGTGGGCCAAGTCGGCGAGGGTGACCTCTTCTCCAGCGAGGTACTTCTGCTTGGAGAGGATCTGGTCGTAAACGTCGAGCTTGGCCTCGAGTTTCTTGATCAAGGCATTGAAAACATCGGGATCAGGGGTTTGGCCTTGGAACCTGTTATAATTACGGCGTCAGAATTCCAGTTCTTGGCGGGCTCGGAGTCGGGGAGGTACTCACTTCTTGAAGAGGTTCTCGTAAACAGCCGCAGATGCGTAGACATCGAAGTTGGAAACCTCGACGGAGGCGGCTTGTTCGAACTGACCCTTGGCCTTGAGGTCTTTTGGGATCAGAGGGGTTCCCTGATCAGCGAATTTCTCTTCGATGTAGCGAGCGATGGCTCGGCTCTCGTAGATGATATATCCATCATCGTCCTAGATAGCAGAAACAGGATCGATCGTCAGTTCGTTCAGCCCTCTCTTGCAGGTAGATCAGAAATTTTTACGAGGTAGGGGACCTGGCCGAATGGTTGTTTTGCAACGAATTCAGGGGCCTTGTGCTCGCCCTTGGCAAAATCGATGGCGACGAACTTGAAGGGGACCTGCTTCTCCTGGAAGACAGTCGCGACACGCTTGGTGCAGGTGGATTGAGGATTGCCGTAGAGAGTCAAGACCATTTTGGCTGCTACTTTCTAGGAGAAGTGTGAAAAGAGATCAGGGATAGGAGATTGCGAAGGTGCTGGTTGTCTCTTCCTCCTCCCTCTCGACCAGGTATATATACTCTGGCTGAACTAACATCAGATGGGATAATTATATCTGCAAATGGCATGTCGGCGCGGAATTTCTGCGGCGACGTGGTGTTCGAAGTTCCAAGAACGCGGAGAAGGGGTAGATGAGTGATGCATGACCACACTTTCATCTCTGCCTTAGTCACTCACTGTATAGATGAAAGGAGCGCCCGTCGATAGCGTAATGGTGATTTGGTGAGATCTTTGCTCTCCAGGCGAATTTTCGATAATCCATTTCGAAGACAAAATCAAGGTCTGGAGATGATTTGCAATACACTTATGGTCAATGAATTGCCGTAGATGCAACCGCAGCGACTTATTTGTCACCTGCTGAATTCAAAGACTTGCGAGTTTCAGCTGACAACGAATTAGACGGCCCCAGGTAAACCAAAAGGCAATCTCTTCCTGCGGATTTCGAATGCTCAGAGTAGATGCCCATTCTCCCCTTGACCTCTGATGCTGCACTCCCGGTATGTACTCCGTTAACGCGAAAGGTCGGTATGGGTCGAAGGACTCAAGGCATCATGATGACGCAAGATGAATTGGTCAACCAGATTACTTGTGCTTATGCGCTATGTGGACACGTGGCGGTCACCGATTTGGACACCCTTGATGCCTCCCGTTCGGATCCCACAACCGCCGATTTTTCTATGAAGACCGAGCGAGCATTGGCTCACGCCACGTTCCAGTGTTCAAACTTGCTTCATATGACAAGAGTAATAGAAGAGCTTTTGAACTGTTTTTGGAGCTATAGATATTCTATGATACATGTATACAGTGACCCGAAAGATGCCCGATGTGGTGGAGATAGAGATGAAAGGACGGAGTCCGTGAGTTGAAAGCGATAGACCAGTGAATGAAATGTTTGAAAAGCGGGTGCCAGCAAATTGCCGTGCAAAATATGTCTAGTGGATACAAACAGGCAGCGGTCTGCCAGTGGCCGAAAGTCGAAATCAGTGGGATTGGCCGGGGAAGGAGTGAATAGGTTGCGGGGGAGATACGGTCGAAGGAATGTGATAGGCTGAAGCCTGGCGCGATGACTAGTAGCGTGCTTGAGGCAATGCTAGGCTTAGCCTAGTCTTATGGTGGAGGAGGCTCGACCGGCGCGGTGTCGTGTGCGTCCTCGAGAAGAGAGATCAAATATGCAACCTGGAGAGGATGGATGAGAAACTGCGGGATTGAGACTCATCAGAGTAAGCTCACCATTTCGGCCGCATGAAATGAGAATTTATAAGCAGCTGTTGAGCATGCGGCATCCCTGAGGTTCGGCTTCACGAGCGACTGGCTGAGCAGCGGCTTCAACACCCGGCTCTGCGATGGGAATTGGTGAAGAGGACACCAAGGTGGCAACTAAGAGCTCAAGAGTCAGACAGTGTTGGGCAAATCAGAAGAGCTGGACGTACTGCAGAGAGCAGCGACGGAAGCTAAGGCAGTGGAGAATCGCATTTTAAATTCCGGAGAGGTTGGAAGAGAAAGTGTGGGTTCGAATGAACGATTCAAGGCAGGCCGTTGAAGCTGAGGTAGGCAGACGAGGATGAGACTGCGAGTTGGATTTTTCTCTCAGACTCTACCCAGGATTATATAGCGTCATCTTTCGATGCCGTTTGGCTCTCTGCGAGTCTCTGCAGCACAAAGGACCGCCTAAAAAGGGCATGTTGAGATCTGTGTCCAAATTAAAAATTTGGTACCGTCTCCGGACAGCTGAACTTGAGGGAAGCCATCACGTCGGAGGTATCTGGCTGCTGCACGTTGGGCCTGGGGTGGAGAGATGATGGTCGAAACCAAGCCGCTTGACAACGATAAACGCCCTTCCCAAAATGGTTTCGACCTTGTCCTTCAAAAGTCCCACACTTCAAAGGGGTGTCCCGTTTAGGACATCGTACTCAACTGACCGTACGAACAAACGGCCTAGGAAAGTCCTTGAATCATAGTCAACAGCCATTAGATTTGGATGGGAGGCTGTAAGTCGTCTTCAGTTTTCTCCGAGATATCGATGTTGAGATGTGAACGTGGCTACATCCTGGAATCTCTCCAGGCATCGGCCCATCGATTCATGGACTTCTCAAACCAGCCTACCCTTTGGGTAAAGCGTTTGTAGAGACGCCTGTTCCGGAAGATTGAATGACACTAGGATTCTAATTCAATCAGCGGCTTGAGAAGAGCCCACCGAAAGGCCTACACATGGCTAAGGACTTGGCTTACAGTGACATGCCCTCATCATCAGGCCCCGTGAAACGACACTGACAGGGTGTGAAGCGCATTTATGCTTATGAGAGAGGTGTCTAGGATATTCTGGTGCCTAGATTGTGAGTGCATTAGTACATAGCGGAAACTGAGAAATTTTCGAGCAGATGTCCGTCGAGCTGCGGGCTTAGGATGAGCATGGAGCGTGAATTGTGCTGAAAATGCGGTTGAGAGAAAGAAATGGAAATTATCACAGGGAGTAAACTTGAGCCATACATAGACTGGGCATTTTGGGCTCTGGGTTTAGGTCCTAGATTCGTGCAAGCCGCCAGGGCTGGCCTCGTAGCCGGGAATAAAGTAACTTCTCGTTGCACGCTAATGACATTGTAGTTACTGTCTGGGGTATAATCGACTTCGCGTATGATCAAGACCTTTGTAACATCTTTGTATAAAGTGTATTGAAGGGACCCTGGAATGTCTAGGTGCACCGTCCAAGCCCGGAATTGCCGGTGGGTATCTGCGTCTTATCATAACTAGACTCGGCCATTCAATTCCAGGTAAGTACCCACCTGTGACTCGGGCTCGACACCAAAATGCCCACAACTGACAAGCCGACCTTGTTGTCCCCACCTTGCCGCGAAAACCACCAGAAAGTACGTCTCGTTTACATTTTTGCTCGATCATGGCTTACACTTGGTGGCAAGAAGTCTCCCCGCCGTCTCGAGAGCATATCTGCATTATGATAATTCACGTCTGAGGCCCGGAGAGCTGATGTGGTACGGCCCACCCAGCAATGAGGCCTCTTCTGTATGAGAGGATTGGTCACATCACATTTGCTGCAGACAGCTTCGTCAACGTGGTTATAATAACGGTACCAACTACATACCACTCGACAATGGAGCTGGAATCGTATTTCAGAAAGCTAATCACACTTGGATGGTTTCCTGAATTCGATTCCTTGGTTCTGGAGTGAGATTGCGAGTGTCTAACAGTAGTAGTACAATGATGTGGGGACCGATGAGATGAGAGACGAGAGACGAGGAGAAAGAGACGACGAATGACGAAAGCAAAGTACCAAGAAAGAAACTAAAACAAAGCGATAGAATAATGTATATACCCAGAGTTCCATGGATACAAAAGATGGTCCTACAAATCCAAGCAATCAAGCTATGGAGAAGAGAAGAAAAAAGGCAAAAAGATAAAGCTACAGTGGGATGCAATGCTACAGTCAGGATTAGAGAAAAAGATGGTAGAACAGAGAAAGGTCAGCGAGCGAAAGGTTCGTACGCAAGGCCAAAAGTCTAGTCAGAGGTGAGGAGAGATCCAGAGCGAACGGATATAGATACAGCCGAGGGAAATTGAAAGGAGTGTGCGGTAGCCATTAGAAAGGCTACGTTGACGGAGAAGTGATTGAGTTGGCGGAAAGAGTGGTGATGGAAAGGACGGCGATTCAACGGCAGTTGCATTCGTCTGTCGATGGATCGGGGTTGAGAATGGTTGATTGTTGGAATTGCGATCCCGCGATGGACACCTTAAGTGCCCAGGAGTTTGAGGCGAACGGGGTGAGGGGGGTGGAGGAGAGCGATGAGTCGAATCGGAGTGTTGGAGCCCACTGTTCAGATACACATCCTAATCATTCGGCAAGGCAGCGGCTCCCGTGCAACAGGAGCAGCAGCGTCGGGTTGCGCAATCGGTGCTGCTTCAGGAATTGGTGCAGCCGAAACGAAAGCAGTCACTACCGAAAACAGTTAGCTCCACAATTCAATTCAGTTCGAAGAGGGGAAATCACGTACTGCAAGCAACGACGGCGGTAGCGAAGATAGCGAAACGCATGTTGATATTTTGCGAAGGGGTTCAACGAAGGGCAGTTGAGAGGCAGTTGCACTCGAGAGAAAACAGGAAAGCACGAATCGACTGATGGGGGGAAAGCTTAGCAGGACTCACCTTATATCCTGTCGGGCTGATAGAACAACGACTACAAGATTTGGCTTGACACCTTCGCGACACAGGCATGGTTTGGTCATCTGTAAACCTTCCCCCGATGAGGCACAAGGCTGTCGGGCGGTCGGCAGGTCTTCGGCAAACACTTTCAGCACCGTATGGCCACACCAAACCCGCTGAGGCCCGAGATGGTAAGTGCTACTTTGGGACCCGCCTTGTTCCTCGCGCAGACTTGACACAAACGAATATCCATTTTGGTGAGGTAAGTAGTACTCTCCGTAGAACGCGAGAGCGTGTCGTCTGGTGGAGGGATGGCTTCCGTGGCCTTCTCAGTCGGACTCGCGCGACGGCTTCGCTCGCTGTTCAATGGTTAAATTGATCAGAGGATGATCCTATTCAGACGAAACATTGCACTCACTTAATCGTATTGAATTTTGAATTGAAACAAAATTGAATTCAACCTAGGAGCCCACAAGTCCCTGCGGCAACGTGTCGACGCAGCTGAAGGTACCATCACTCTCAGGCGAATTCCGGCCATTGTCGAGAGAGGGTGAACTATCGCACACAGACGTCGGCGTCGACCCCGGGCCGCCACGCGCATTGCTGAAGGATAAAGGGACCTCTCAGAGCGGAAATGTGTTTGCGCTGGCCTCTCGATATGGGAGTGCGAGCGAACATAGGGATGTTCAAATTGGGATGTACCGAAGTCCGGAATTACTGATGGCATCACCGCTGCCATCAGAAAGCCAACCCCGATGTTCGAATCCCTTCCAATGCACAAATGGGAAGTTGGGTGGTCGGTTCCATTGTTCGACCATAGCGTGAAAACATTGTACCTGAAAAGAGATAAGCATAGGGTCAGTCCCTACATGTAGGCGGAGAGTATAACGCCGTTGACAGCTGAATAGAAAGTTAAGCCCGTTATCAAAGTTTACTGACGTCGACCCTCTGACTTGTAAAGGGACTGCATCTTTGCAGGACAACGGGAGGTACATACCTCAGAAATGGCACACACCTGTATTCGGCAACGTTATTCCCATCGAAGGTGGTTCTAATTCGAGCAATCCGCAGGAAGAACATTTGAGCTGTATTGATCCCCAGCCTCAAGCACGTATTCAACTGCCCCTGTTTGTCATGTCGGTTAGTTACATACTGGGAAGAGCAGATTATCAGCACTCACATAACATATGAGCGACAACAGGCAACGTTCTTCTAAACTGTTGGACCGTCAAGGAATATTCCACCGCGGAGATTGATAACTGTCAGTAGGATCTCAACGTAGCCCTGATGCACTTCTGATGGTTTCGAATGCACAGCTTTGCAGAACATTGCATACACGAGTAGCCTAGATGCCAAGGTAAATTGTGACCGTTGCTTGCGAGAACTCTGGAATTGACGAGCTTCTGGACTGGGAGCCTGTTTGTTCGGAAACTGCGTAGGCATCAGAATCCGGTCCTTGTACGAATCGTAGAAGTCGGGAGAAAGTACTAGTACCAGTGTCTTCGTAGTTGGGCCTGGTTCGTAGACTACTGTCAACAAATCCGTCGCACAAAATGCGTCTATCTCCAGACTGGGTGATGCGCACCAAGAGAACAAGATGGTCTGGCTACAGATTTGTCGGTTGCCTGTGCGACTAGGGTCCGTATCATCGGTCGCAGCCATACCGTAAGATTAGAGGAGCGACAGAGTAAGACGACCGTTAACGAAAGCGTGTCGAGCAACTCTGACGGGAGACGGCGAGCAGCTCCATCAGACGAAAGATCGGTCGCGAGCTGGGTAAATTGACAAGACGAAGCGCATAAAGAGATCTAAACACCGACTCCAGCAATTACCCAGATTCAATGCAGATAAATTGAGACGGAAATCAGTTACGAGGGGAGAATCCAAGTCCACGTCTACTTGTTGCTCAAACCCTAGTTTTAGAGTTTGCCCACTTCATTCACCCGCCGATATCAAAGCCAACAAGAGTACCATCGAGTAAGTCCAGGTCCCGTAAAGATTATCCGGATACGAGCATAGAGTTCGACTCAAAGGGTGACGGGATAAGAACAAGGCTTCCATCACAGTCCGTCGCCAGACCCGCAATGAGGGTGCGCGCTTCGCGTCACTGTTGCCGCCGTAGCGTAAGCGTCGAAGAAAGGGAAAGTCAAAGGGCGAACAGCGTCGTCCTCGTGCCCTAGGGTCGTGTAGGCGTCCTTTGATTCCCTTTGTGAAAAGTCCTTTGTGAAAGAGCCGAAAGTGCATCCCGTCCATTCAAGCGCGCATTAACCGTTGTCGGAACTTGAAGAGTCCCGGTCTGATCACCAGTCCATCTTGCCAGTATGTGTTGACCGTATCCTTGGACTGGGTAAGGTGCGTCTAGGAGGGGAGAGTATGATCGATGGGGGAGGAAAGACGAAGGACTTGAAAAGAACGGAGCGGAAATGAAAGAGCTGGCGCTTAAGGGTCGGCCTGATGACTTAGTCAGCGATTGATCTGATGCAGCGAGAACAAGCGAGCCTTGTTCCCCATTCTCCAGAGCCACTGGCCAGAAGTAACAGACGGGGTGTAATCGAATCCTTCAGGGGTTATTAACTCCAGAATGCCTACATACCCTCCAGGGGAATATTTCGCAGGAGCAGCAACGGAAACACCGTCTCCTCAGCCGAAGTTCAACAGCAGTCATGACGCAACAAGTAGCTCGACGTTGGCCTCGTTGCGACAGAACGAGCTCGCTCTCAAAGACCTGTGGTCGAGTGGCACGTCTGTATGATGCCCAAGGGGGAACAGAGTGATAGAGAGCACCTCTGACGGTATGTACGCCACATGTGATCATAGAGGTAGGACGCCCCGAAATTCAATCGAACGGAACCAGAATCGTAGCGAGTTAGGTCCGCCACTCGAGCTCGGGGAAAGGCCAAACAACATGGTACGCCTATACGAACATTGTCGCCATGTGCGGCAGATACTTCCCGGGCATTTGAATGAGGATGCTCTCATGGAACCTGCGCACGACGAAAGGGCGTACCATCGATCGATTTATCGCCCATATGTACGTGGAAGAGGGAGACGACCTTCATCTTCTCTAGAACTTTTCGATACCAAGGACATGCCTCATCGACATCAAGCAACCCCAAGCGAGTTCTGCTAGGCCACTCGTTCGAAGTCATGCAAGGTGTCAAAGCCGACATATCTCTGTATAGGTCAGAGCGTCCGGATACAGCCATAGAAAAGAAAACACGATACTGATAGCGTCCTAGGATGGTGGTCAATCGTCGGAGTTGAAGAGGGACTTGAGCGCCTGCCGCGTCTGCTGCATTGAACGTCGACCGCCATGTAATGCGATCAGAGTCAGCTGGGCAAATTAAATGCAGCCAACAATCCTTTGTTTCCCGTCAGCCAGGCAGCATATTATCCATTCACCAGAGCCCTCGAATGGGCATTCCTATCGGTGAAAAACGATCGGGCACAAGTATCCTGGAGGCCCTCCGATTAGATTCGAACAAACAGAAATGGTAATGCTAGATCAAGGATGACAATTCTTCGAATTCGATACTTGAATCAGCGAAGACAACAGGCCGCAGGAAGAAAAATGCAAAAGAGAAATAAAAAACAGAACGGACTGGCAAACGGGTATACAGTACCATTCAACTTCGATAAATAAATACAGTAAAGACAGACAGACAGACAACCGTCAAGTAGTTAGACTACGATAAACAAATTCAATCGTACGATAAAAATACCCAAAACACATAAAATAACAAAAAGCCCAATCATGCGCCCATCTCCCAGGTCCCACTTTCACTTTGAGTCACTTTCTCTTTCACTTGACGTTCAACCAAAGACAGCACGGTTTAAGCCTCCACATCCTCCTCAGGCTGCGTCAACCTCTTCCTTATGAGATCAGCTACAACCTGTCCATACACCGGTATAAAATCTACGCAGGTAACTTTTCAATTCTACACCCCGTGTTATGTTAGAGTAGGCACTTACCACCGTGGAAACCTGGAGGGACGTGTATGCCCTATAATAGCACCCAACCATCGAATTAGCACGATGAGCATAAAAGAAGCAGGAGGAAGAGAAGGAAGAGGAGGAGGAGAAGAAAAAAGAGCAGGGGAACAAAAGAGGAAACAACCACGTACATCCCGATACCAATCCCCAGGTTTAAAACTCAACACCGTATCGTTCCTTACCAAATAATGTTTATGTCCCATATTACGCGCTAGGATCTCGTAGTCGAATATATACGCTGGTCGTGTTGGTTAGTCAGGCCGTTCGATTAGGTAGACTCGTGGATAGATGGGTAGGTAGGGAAGGAGGGAGGTAGGGAAGGAGGGAAGGAGGGAGGGAAGAAGGAAGGAGGTAGGAGAGAGGGAGAGAGGGAGAGAGAGGGGAAAAAACGCACCTGGAGGCATAACCATCTCAATCACAGCACTCCTCAACGAAGGTGGCATCCACAACTGGTGCGTCAACCCATTCCCATGTACACCCAACAATATCTAAAAACTCATCAGCTTCTCACTCATTCTCATGCTCCTTCTTCCTCCCTCGCCCCGTCACGGCCCCGTCAAGGAAATAAAGAGAGAAAAAAGAAAAAACAAACAACTCACAGTACTCCCCGCAACCTCCCCAACCTGCTCCCCCAAACTCAACCGCTCCATCACCGGTATCCGCACCTCACACACACCCTCCTCCTCCAACTCCCTAAGCGCCTTCACGAGCGCTTCGTGGTCCGCGGGGATGAGACGACGACCCGCTGTTTGGCGCGATATGTAGGTTACGATGGGCTTTTTCGGTGTTGATGGTGAAGCTGCGTTGAGGTATGTTGGGATGAGGAGGAGGGGGAAGTTAAGATCGGATCGTGCGAGGTGAGGTAAAGAGCGGGTCGTGCGAGGTGAGGGGGAAGAGAAGAGAAAGGGGTGTAAGTAAAGCAGAAAGAAGAAAGAAGAAAGGAGGAAAAAACCCTCACCAGAAGTAGCGGGAACAGGACCTACAACCCGCCCATCCGACCCAACACGCGGCACATACCCAAACAGGCTCCTCGCAATCGTAGCGCGGATGGGCTCCCAAAAGTTAGTGGGGACCGTCAAGTTCATCGTGCTCGATATCATCTTGGGCCAGATGGAGCCTAGTGGTCTGTCGTTCGTATCAATCAGTTAGGGTTGCTCGGAAGGAAGTTAAGTTAAGATAAGATAGGCAGGCGGAACAACGGACGAAGGTCGGTGCGAAGAAAAAGAAGGAATAGAGGAAACAAGGAGGAGTGAGGAGGAGGAACAGAGGAAGAAAGAAAGAAGGAAGGGAAGAGAGGAAGAAAGGAAACGTACGACCGATGCGCACTAACCCGATTCACCACCACAGCCCTCTCAAACACCACCGTATTCCCCGCGCGCTTCCAATCTCTCCACTGCCCCGCCTGTTCCATCGTACACCCCGGGAAGGCGAGGCGCATGAGGGGCGCGTTGAGTCCGGCGTGGTCGCGCCATTGGGCGTCGGATTCTACGAACTGGTGAAACGTGAGTTGATAGATATCTCAATGCATGGGTGAATAGATGGATGAATAGATGTATGGATGGATGAAATGGATGGATGAAATGGATGGATGGAGGTAGGAGAGGAGATGAGATAGATGGAGACGAACGAACGTACAGGCATGACCCAGCGCGACAAAGTAGGCAACCCGTCAACGCCTCCCGTACCCAACCCGAGTGTCGAGTACACGCGCCACGCGCCAATGACGACTTCGCCCCAAAAGTGGTAAAAGTGCTGTCCGAAGTTACTTTTGATGAGTACATGCATGCAGCGGAGGAACTGCGGGGAGGAAGTGGGGAGGGGGACGTACGGGGAGGAACTGCCATGGATCGTATACGAACACCGTCACGTCTTTTACGACGCTTGCGAATTCGCCTAAGAGGTGTTTGGATTCTTGAGGTGAGATGTACCTCAATTCCTAAATCCCAAGACCCAAAGCTCAGCCCCACAAAAAAAGAGGAACCGCGAGATGAGATGGATAAACACACACCTGATCCGTAGCATCCACCTCCACACCGCCCTCCACACCCTCGCTCTTGAACAAAATCCTTCCCCTGGGTGGGAAGGCCCCCGCGTCCTTCGTCACGACGAAGAAAGTGCCGTTGCGGAGGTACAGCTTATCAAAGACGGTAAAACCGTAGGTGTGAGCCTCTACGCGTACGCTCGGGTCGGAGGATGAGACTGTAGAAGGGATGGTGGTCTCTTCGTCCGTTGATGCTATATGACTTGTTGGGGTTATTGGAGTCGTGGGTGGGTTCACCGACGAAGGAGATGAAGAGGAGGAGGAAGAGGAGGAATCGTAGTTCCCTGGACCGCCCAACTCGAACTCGTCATCCTCCAAACCGTGATTCACAGGAACCATCGGTAAATCCCCGCTACCGCTCGCGCTAGTGGATTTTCGCCATGGAGCAGGGAGGGAGGTAGACTCGCGCTGCGTGAAGAGGAAGAGGAGGAACACGAATCCCGCAGAGGAGAGGATGAGTAGACGCATTTGGTCGCTGCGTCTCGCGAGGAGGGCTACCATCTTCTTCTTCGAGGAGTGATAGGGGCACTACTATAAAACTGATAAAGAGCCTGAGTTCAGTACCATCAACGATCAAAGCCTGAGATTGGGCGCACGTACCTTCTCCACCCCAGCAAACACCACCCCTAGAAAGAGGAAGAGGAAGGAAGAAGAGAGAGATGAAGGAAGAGAAAAAAGAAGCGGCGCAAAACGCGGAACGGCTCCCAATTGAAGGCAGGATGAATGATCTTTGTACATATGGCCCGGGGCCGACGAAATTTAAAGGTCAGGGTTTTCTGTTGCTTCGCGGATGGCTTTGTGGCTTTGTGTACCATTCATCGTGTCGTCGTTGCCCTCGGCATCGCACACACTTTTTTTTCGACAGCCTGCCTGCAGGGACAGGGACCACCAGACCAAGTTTCCGGTGGGAGGTGTGAGCTGAGGCATTCGGGAATCATGGCGAGGTCGGTCGCCTGACAGCCAAAACGGTGCCTGGTACGCCGGTGCCTATTTGTCAGATGTTTGGTTTTGGCCTTCGGAGCAAGCAAGGACGTGATCCGTTCAATGCGGTGAGCAGTCCTTGCTCCGAACCTCCATGCCAGCCTTTAAAGCAAGGTTACAGAGCCCCACTTTCACCGTTTGGACTCGCGCGCGATTGACCATTGTTTTGAAAACCTGGCACATGGTTCTCAGTCATCTCTGATATTATGTGGGCCGCTCCGTGCCCATTTGGCAGGTGCTTCTTTCTTCACGGAATCCATACCATATGATGATACATGACACCTTCCCTCGCTTGCTTGCTCACTCTTCCCTCCCGGCGGGCGTTCGAGGTACCGGAGGCACAAGGGTACTATCGATACTTACTCCAAGGCAAGCAGAGCGCTCTCCATATCCCGGTACCAACTGACCGATTAACTTGTAATCGCCACAGACTGACTTGGAGTGAAATTCCAAAGATAAGATGGTAGTTTCCCTCCCAAGACGTTCCGACAAACTCCGTCTGCGCCTACTCATCCTCACCTTAACCATCCTCGTACTCCTCCTCTTCCTCGTCTCCCAACGCGAACGCATATCTATCCCGAGCGCTCTCCAATGGCGCCCGAAAAGTGGTAATGGCGTGCAACAAGATACGGACCCGCTTAGTACGAACCATACTTCCGAAGATAACCTGGATACGGTGCCAGGTGAATTCGACCTAGACTCTGGACACCCTACCCACCCCACACCCTTAGTAAAACCTAACACCTTCCTCGCACCCACAAACGAAGAAACGACCATCCCCTCCACCCCCATCTCACCCACCACCTCATCCTCCGCTCACCCAAATGTACCAATAGCACCACCCGGCACAAGCGTACAAGCCCACGCGTACGGTTTCACCCTCTTCGACAAACTATACCTCCGCAACGGCACTCTATACGTCGTGACGGCCGATCGGGGGGCGTTCCCACCCCGCGACAGGATTTTGTTTAAGAGTGAGGGTGTGCAGGGCGGTATGGGTGTCGAAGCGACTGATCAGGTGCGTTGCAGTACAAGTTATGAGTGGTATATATAGTAGTAGCTTTTTTGGAGGGAAGGCTGACGTTAAGGATATGTGTTAGGAACTTGTGTTCATCTCGCCAGGGGAGGAGGTTAAGCGCCACTTGGGAGAGTTTGCGAGTGTGTTGGGGGGTGTTACGGTGTTGGTGTATGATCCTTGGCAGTTCCTCCCCGTACGTACTTCTCTCTTTCTTCATCTTTCACCTCGCCTCCTCCCTCCTTATCCTCGCCTCACCTTACCTCACCTCTCATTGAATTGAATTGAATTCTGATCCCGACCTCCTTACAGCATTTCTACCACTTCTGGGGAGAAGTCATCATAGGCGCGTGGCGCGTATACAGTACACTCGGTCTTGGACCCGGAGGTGTGCATGCGTTACCTGTGATGTCGCGGTGGGTTATGCCTGTGAGTTCCTTCTCTTTTTCTTCCTTATCCTCCACCCTCCTTCCCGTCCCTTCCCTTCGCAATTCCCCGAGATCAGCGCCCACCGCCCATCCCTGACTCAATTCCCTCTCCTTCTCCCTCCCTTTCTTCTTTGTGATTCATCCTCTCTTACTCCACCACTCTCCATCTTTCCGCTAATACCGACTGACACCTCGTCCAGTTCGTCGACTCCGACTCGGAATGGCGCGACAAAGCAGCGCTCAACGGGCCTCTCATGCGTCTCGCGTTCCCAGGTTGCACGATCGAACAAGCGGGTCAGTGGAAGGACTGGAAGAGGTCTGGGGGTACGGTCGTGTTTGAGAGGGTTATGGTGGTTAATCGGATTAGTGCGCATAGGTCGTACGTTCTCTCTCTCTCTTTCTCGCTTCTCTGTTGTTTCTATCTTTGTTTCTCTGTTTTGTTTCTTCAACTTTTTCATCCATACATACATACTTGACTCCGTGATTCTCATCTCGAAACCTACTCGTCCACTGACTGACTGACTGACTGACTGACTGATGGTGATACACAGACCGCTGAGTTGGATCTGGCCCAAGATGATATCAGGCACCATGAACCTAACAGTTCCTACACACTACTGGGAGCCTATCCGCGCTTCGCTCACTCGGAGTCTGTTCGGGTACGTACCGCACGTTGACAAGGCTGGGCACCCTTCCTCCTCCCCTCCGACTTCTTTCTCTGAGTCTGAGTCTGAGCACGGTACCGGTACTGGTCTTGGTACGTCCTCCTTTAATTAACCTTTTATTCATTCGTTACGACGCTCATACTCTTTCTTCCCCATAAACGAACGACTGAAGCCACAAACGCAAACACGAAGAAACCTATCGTAACGTACATATCCCGCCAAACCACAGGCCGCAGATTAACAGACGAGAGCCACGAGGGGCTCGTCAGCGCTCTGAGGGAGCTCGAGGAGGAGGGGATATGTGAGGTCCGGATACCGGTTATGGAACATCTGAGTTTGGGGGAGCAGGTTGCGGAGGTTGCTAGGAGTACGGTTAGTATTCCTTTTTTTTTGTTTGGTGCTCGTTCATTTGTTCGTTTGTTCGGTCGTTCGTTCGGCCGGCGGTGGCTTGTTTGTTTGCTGGACGTGAGTGATTGAGTGCAGTGACTGACGACGGAACGGATACATAGATCCTAGTAGGCGTACATGGGAATGGACTGACGCACCAGTTGTGGATGCCACCTTCGTTGAGGTCAGCTGTCATTGAGATCGTTATGCCTCCAGGTACGTATGATAGTATTGATTATAAATACGCTTCATTCGAATCACCTTACGCCCATTAATAGCGTATATCTTCGACTACGAGATTTTAGCGCGGAATATGGGACATAAACATTACCTCGTAAGGAACGATACGATGCTCACTTTCAAACCCGGTGACTGGTATAGGGAGGTGAGTCTTCAAGTTCTTCTTCTTCTTCATTTCCATCTCCTTCTCGACTCTGCATATTCTGTCGCTCATCATCTATCGGTTAGGGCGTCCACGTACCCGAAGGGTTCCACGGAGGTGCGTCCTACGAACGAACAAACGAACGGACGGACGAAGCTGGAATTGACAATAATCGTTTAGAACGTATACCGGTGCATGGCCGGTTTGTGGGTGATCTGATTCGGGAGAGGCTTACGCAGCCTGAGGAGGATGTCGAAGAGTGATTGATGGTGGGCTGGATTTACGAGCCAGAATGAGGAGAGCGAGCGGTCTTGAGCGTGGGTTTGGTCCGTAACGACTTACGATTATGCTGCGACTGTACTTACTCACTATTGTTATTGTATCGCCTTACGAAGGAAATACTGATTCCTAACGCGACCGATAGATGTTCTGTCTCTGGGAACGAGTGAGTAGAACGATCCGAGTCATAGTCAAATTTGAGACGTTGGTCTCAAGCTGCCCTCCACGGACGTAGAATTTAGCCTGGTTCTCAACGAGCGTGAACGACCCTACCATGGCACGCACCTTGTCGCGTGCTGCAATTAGCCTCCGGGCTCGCCTAGGTCAGGGTCACCTCGGATCCAATGCAATGTTTTGATCTACCCCACATTTCCTACCGCAAACGGAAAACCACTGTGATCGCGTGCTCCGCGCACGGACGCTCTGGAACTCAATTAACGACATGACATGGTGACCTTTAAGTGGGTCAGCTGAGGGGTCTGAGAATCAATCTGGAGCTCAATAGAACTGGATGGTTCTCATATAAACCTGGCCGTGTCTAGCACTCTTATCTCACGCTTTGTACCCCACTCTTTCTCCTCCTGAAGCGATTGCTGTTGAGCCTCAGTGTTACTTGCATCCCCCCCTCCTCTCTCGTTGTCGAACCTACCTACTCCTTCCAGTCAACATGTCCGCTGAAGTCGCTGCTCCTGCTACTATCGAGGTCGCCGACGCCATCTTCTGCACTCATTTCAAAGAAGTCGTGCGTGTCGTGCAGTTAACGAGGCTCTTCTTTCATCTAACAGAGATTTCATAGTGCACTGACTGCAGCTTCGACGGAAGGGAGGATAATGATGCTTTCTATGGGGTGCGCTATCTATGTTCCGAAAGGCTTGTTGAGCTAGAGCTGACTTTAACTACCGTACTATCTCCCAGTTCGATCCTACCGACCGAGACCCGATCGACTGCCCTCCTGCCACTCTCAACAAAGACGGCGTATATCAGTGCAAGAAACATGGATCGACAGGTGAGTGTGATAATTGCATCTGAGACGACCAAAGGCTGACTGGGATCCTAGAGTGCAAGCAGTGTTATGGGTGGAAGAAACAGATAACGAGAGCGAGGACTGCGGCGAAGAAGGCTGGGAAGTCTAGGAACTAATATAATTGGGTACGATGTGGATGCTTCGAACGAACGAACGAACGATGAAATCAATAACGGGACACTTACGCATGTTGTACACTATACCCGTCACAATCCAACTGGAATCACAATCACTATCTAGCCGTGTGCAATTGAATGTCTTCCCGGAGCTTTAGCGAGAAACTGAAAGTATGTTTGGCTCGTTGAGCTTGGAGGTCGGCATGCTCGTCCGAGAACGTGAAAGCAACTCACTCTATTCAGCTTCCATGCTCGAAAGCTGACATCGCTCGTTTGAGGAGGTCAGAGGTATTTCGTCATCTCTTCCTTTGATGGACAAGACGGCTAAGCAAAGGCTCTGAATCCGTCCTACGACTAGGCCTTGACACCGCGGCAGGACTGGGATGGAACTGATGGTTCCATCCCGCCTCCCGGCCACAATGGAGGGGGCAATGGAACTAGGCTGGTACTTGCGCTTCCATTGGAGATACCAGGTATATTGGGACTTGACATGAAAACTCACTGGACTCGTCAGTGGCATTCGGGCTGGAATCAACTCCATTCAGATTCCATGCCATCACAGTGATTCCATGAAATGTGCCACTGATGCGTCCATCGTGTGTCCATCCTGACTTCCAGTCACGATGGTATCCGTCATGGAGCCACTGGGTCCATCGCGGTTCCATGTTGAGTCCCATTGTATCCGGGACGCACAATGGAACTGACGGTTCCATAGTCTTTCTGCCGCGGTGTGAATACGGGCTGCCATGCCAAGATCAACGAAGTTTCGACTTATATCTGCCTCAATTCAGGTTGGGAGCTGTTGCTGGAGAACGTGGCGCCGACTCCCGTGCGTACTTGCTACCACTCCCTATACTGCTGACTTAGTAAATCTGTGACTCTCCATTGTAGTACCGAGCGAGTGGGATGATCTACCTTTCCCAAAGTCTTCTCGTAACTCTCTGCTGGATGTTGTCGATCATCTGCCGTTTTGCTTGGAGGTCTCAAGGGTTGATGATGCAGTTTTGAATTTTACCCACAACGCAGCGAACATTGGCCTCACAACTGGATCGAACTGTGGACAAATTCTCTTCGTAATGTCGTCGACCGTCTGGAAGTGAGTCGGTCGTGCTTCCTTTGAGCGTCGGGACATTTGACATCGATTTCGTTGCATTTTATCCTGACGCTGCTGATTATAAGTGCGTTTGTAGAGAAGTGGAAGGCCTATGGAGCCGGATTAGATCCTGTGCCTATGGTCCCCTTTGATTGGCGCTCGACTCGGTCCAGCGATTTAGGGTCGGCTGATTGGGAACGTCCGGTACTCTGGGTTCGCAGACTCCACTTACCAACATGAAAACCTGTATACCACATAGGCCCTCCTGAATATAATTCAGGTTCCGCTAGCCTGTCCTGGAGGAGAGTTCATGCTTGCCTTGTTCCTTGAGTCAACTGGCAGGTTCGTGTCGTGACGTTTTTATCGTATTTTACTTAGAGCAAGTTGCTTGAACGCACCTGCTTAGACCGACTTGTCTTCACTTTAAGAACAGTCCCAATCAGGAGGGACCTGTTTCCACAACAACCTCGTCCAGCGAGTATGCGCATGCAGATGATTTCGGCCTTCGGAGAATTCCGGCGTCTACTAATAGTAATATGTAGTAGCTGCATCGTGTCGGCCGTCGTGTTCTTTTACCGCGATGAGGATTTCTTCAAGCATCAACATCCTGGGCCATTCTCGAAACAGGCATCACAAAACGACGCGCTGCAGGCGGGCTACAGAGGTCGAATATTTCTGGCCAGCTCACGGCCACAGTCTGATATCGTAGCAAACCAGGATTTGGCAGCCCTCCTAGAGCGAGTTGCTCGAAAGCTGATCTGTTCCGTTCTCTTTTCTCGTTCACCGCCCTGGCTGTGTTCTCGAGTCTGGGCGCCTATCGTCTATCCGATTCGGGACTGGAACCGTAACCACGCACGGACACCACGGCTGTCAGGACTGAGGCTGTTCACCTCTTGCTCACTTCCATCGGTGCATTCCCTGCGCTATGCCCCCCAAATCTAAGGACAAGGAGAACTCTGGTCTTCTATCCCGCCTCTCCTCGCTGTTTCGTGGCCGACGTAGCAAATCTGCTACCCATGGCTTAGCCGCAACCGTGAACACAGGTGTTGGATCATCCCAGTCTGATCGCCTTCCAGCACACTCAGTACTTGATTCAACGCACCCTGGGGTCAACAGCTCGACTCTTCAATGTCATGAATACCACCTGCCGGCAATCCCTTCACCAAGAACCCAGAACAACGACTCTGTGGACCTGCCGCAACACGCTAGCGATCACAAGCACCTTGAAGGGCCACCGCAGCCATTCCCAGTGTTCCAACCTTCCGATGATCAGCTCACATATGGGAACCACGGCGCGACCACTTCTCTTTTCCAGGGTGCCAGGAAATTCCAAACGGGAGATGTTCATGTACATATGAGCGACAAACAAACCAGTGGTACGTTGGTGCACCGGGACGATATCGAAGTTTTGCCAGACTGAATCCATGAACAGGTTGGGACCTGCTGTTACGCCATGCCGCCCCCAACGCCCTCCACAACTCCAGCGCCCGATACGATGCTCCAAATTGCGATGAAGATACACGCGTTGAGGTGACTAGCGAGATCATGGAGTTTATCCAGGATCGTGGCGCTCCTCTACGCCTACTGTGCATGACGGGAGCCGCAGGATCAGGGAAATCCTGCCTGCAGCAGACGGCGGCCGAAAATTGTGCAGAGAATGGCAACCTTGCTGCTTCGTTCTTTCTCTCAACACAAGATCCAACCCGTAGCATCGTCAACCCAGTCATCCCCACTATCGCATACCAACTAGGACGCACGAACGCAACCCTGAAACGTTTGATCAACGATGCAATAGAGAGGGATCCTTTGATCTTCTCCCAGTCGCTGGAGGCTCAGACCGCCGCTCTTATCGCCGGCCCGGTCGAGCGTTTGAGGGACCATGGGGTCGACATCAGGAGACTCCCATTTGTCATATTGATCGACGGTCTCGATGAATGCAACGGTGAAGACAGACAAGCCGAGCTTTTGACTGCCATCAGACGTTGTCTTCTTGCAGATCACCTCCCATTTCGCATTTTCATTGCTAGCCGACCAGAGTGGGCTATCCGTACAGCTCTGGAGCCTGGTGGCCATCTGCGCGAGATGGCATATCATATCCAGCTCAGCGACAAGTACGATGCATCCGAAGACATGCGCCGGTATCTGCAGAGAAGGTTTTATGCCATCGGTCTAGGTATCGACGATCCCGACTGGTTCACCGAGGAGGATGTCGAGACCCTGGTTCAAGCTGGATCTGGGCAATTCATTTACGTCGCCACGGTCTACAAATACGTATCGGAGCGTCGAGCGTCTCCTCCGGCGAGACTGAAGGTCGTTCTCACCTGGACGCCGAGCGCAGCACAATCAGCAAAGCCTTTTGAAGCTCTCGACAAGCTGTATTACAATATCCTGCTTGCCGCCAAGAATACATACGAAGCTGTCGATACCCACCATGATCGCGACTTCCTTTTGCTGCTCAGAGCGCTTGTGATAGGCGGTACTGGTGGATTCCATTTGGGCTGCGAGGAAGTTTCCGATGTATATCATGCAGCGGACGAGATCGCCCAGATGCTATGCCTGGAAGCCCGGGCAGAGAAAGCCCTTATCTCGGACCTTCGATCCCTTATGGCGCTCGATAGGCGCCGTAAACTATTTCTGTACCACAAATCCTTCCCCGACTTCCTGCGAGAACCAAGTCGTGCAAAAGACTTGTATGTGTCGGAAATTCGCGTTTACACTCACCTTGCAAAGTGCCTCATGCAACACATCGTCGAATTCCCATTGGACATCAACTCCTGTGAGTCTTTGTTACGGCGCTTTACTTCGCGGTTTGTGGTTGACTATCTCTGCTCTAGTACCTAGCAAGTGGGATGAGCTTCCTCTCGCAGAGGCGTACAAAAATTCTCTCGGGGATGCCCTTTATCTTTTGCCGTTTTCCTTGTACATCGCCACAGAAATCGATGAAGCTCTCAGTCAATTTACCCAGAGTGGCGGGTGGCAAAACCTGGAGAAGCTATTCCCGCTGGGAAGCACCTGGCTTTCTATCCATTTCAAATTGTGGACTGAATTTTTTTGCCACTTCTCTGAGCGCGTGAAGGTGAGTTTGTCCGTTGTTCCTCCTTCCGGTTAGGACTGACACCAGATTCTTTCCTTCTGTGAGGCCCGTGACCCCGAGACCGCTGCTGCTATAATTGCGCTTGTTGGAAAGTGTACTCAGAATAAGGCTGCAACCGTACAGTATACGTATACACCTCTGGGATAGGCCTACTTAGCTCAGAATAGTTGAGATCAGATTCGACTTGACCGCGGTTTCATGTAGTCTGGTCTTCCATTCAATACTTGGGCAAGGCAAAGTCACTGTCCGTTCCTGTTCATGGTCAACGGCGCGCTATGCGCACCTATTCGAAGACTGAAATCGCAGTAGGAAGGTTTGAATTGTATGGTAGTATGTAAAAGACTGTTTTCCAATGGATCAGAAACGCAGTGCCAACTTACTAGGTAACAATACACCATTCCTCACAGCTTGAAGCCTCCCGGTCACGAGAGAAAAAGCCCAGAGATATCTAGGAATGTTCATGGAGAGTCGAGAGCTGCATTCCTCAGGCGCGCGACTCTTTCGACATCAGACCAACATCAGCATGAGTTATGTAACGTGATACTTAGCTTGAACCACCATCTCAGTCCAGTGTCAAATGTGTGGGCCAACCGTCACCTCAGGTATTTCATTAATATTGTGAATGGGATAGACTAAACGTACGCTCTAGAACGCTTTTTGAGCAGTGGAAGCTCACCGATGTGTCACTGTCATCAGAATAGAGCCTTCTCAAATGAAGCCTAACCATGCATAAGCATTCAGGGGCTTCTCTGCCACCTCGAGGCAGAAATTCTTCGCATCGCTTGGCTGATGGCGTCGAGGTCATCGTTGCCTGTTGACCTGCACTCCAACATGCAGACCGGGAGACGCATTCAGAATGCAGGTATGATTTTAACTTTGCCTCGTGGCCGGTCAAGGTTGCTGATTTATGTCATGTGTTGTGTTGTGGTATCGTATCGACGACATTCAATATAGATCTGATACCACCACTGTTCTTCTCTCCAACTTTCGACGACGTGTCGAGCAGCGGACTCGCGCCACGATCGCGTTCACAATCCATGGACCCTACTTCTGTACCGCCCAATCGCCCAAATCTTCTCACCAAAAGCAAGCCGGGACGCAGTCAAAGCCAGAGCAATTCAAAGAGCCCCAAAGGCTACGTTGAAATGGAGGAAGGGGACACCTATGACCCCTACCAGGCTTCATCCATCTCCGGGATGCCTTCAATTCCCCTCACATCGTACCAGTCAGAGGCTGGTTCCAGTTCAACGACTTCCCCGAACACTCGACAGGGAAACAAGGGGTTCTATGTCGTGAACGCGTATTCACCTCACAAAGTTGAACCTCCTCCCCCACAACCGGAGACGACGGACACGAGCCCTGGAACGATTTCTGCCAAAGCTTTCCGTCGCGGCGTCCAGGCAGGTATAACGCAACTGGGAAACGCGTCCTCCCAGTCATTCCAAACACCCACTCCACCGGCTCGACCCAGGTCCCAATCGCACTCCCACGTTTCCCGCTCAAAGGGACGCAGAGCAGTGAGCGACTCCCTTGTTGGCCATGGTGGGCTCCCTCTGTCCCCGGTGACGGACTCGCTGGCATCGTACCAGCTTGCGGCGTATGATGGGATCCAGCAGAATCAGGGTCGTGCCAATCAGAGCTGCTCAACGTTGACGGAAGGTTCGACGAACTTCTCGGACGTCATCGACCAATCGTTCTTCCGCGATGCCGTGGATACTACCAGAAGGAATACCACTACCACTACGGTGACTGTGAATAGCGGTACGGTTGACGAAGCTCAACCATCTACGTTGAGCGCACCTCGACAAAGTGGCCAACGCCGTTCGATACCACCTTCAACTTCCAACGTGGCTTTAGCTGCACCCGCTCAAGCACCCGCTGCGTCCAAGGTTGAAGCGAGTGGGGTCCCGAAGCCACCTACTAGTCCATCCGTACATTCGAGCAACTACGTTCGGATCTGTCGCCGTACTCGGTCCCCTCCTCCCTCGGAGCCTAAGCCCAAGGCTTCCCTATGGCGCATCTTTTCCACTTCTTCCAAAGCTAAAACCAAATATCCATCTGGTAAACAGCAGTCTCCTCGACCGTCGTGGATCACAGGAACTTTTACTATCGACCCAGGTCTCCGGGTTCCTGGCGGGATTTTGGTACCAGGATTGGATGAACCGGGTGTGGTTGCAGGAGCAGATAGCTGCGACACTGCGCAGCCTGGAGGTGCTAGGAAGAATCTTTTGCTGGAAGTGGAGAATGGTGGGATTGATGTGTCGATATGTCTTGCGCCCACCTCTCATGATAAGAAGCGGCCACGCTCTGAGCTGAAGTCTACGACGATTGACCTCAGACTGCGTGAGCCCACTCTGAATACGGAGATTCCGCATTCAAAGAAGGGGAAGGCCGCTAGGAAGGGGAAGAGCCAGGGCCAGGATCCTTTTCCTTTGATCGCTCGAATAGTATGTAATTTTTTCTTGTTTTCGTGTTTTTACACCCGCTAAATGCCTCTACATAGGAAGCTCCAAGGCCCCGACCCCCAATGCATCTTTTCGCAACCACCTTGACTCAGCCTCTAGCGCTAAAATCTTCCGCGTCTCCTTCCAGCGTCCAAGAACGTTTTCCAAGTACAGAACCGCAGAATACCAGCTCTACTCCGTTCCCAAAATCTAGACCAGCTTCCGATGCAGGTGGGGGCGGTGCTCCTCTTTCGAGGTCATCGACGAGAACTCAAGAGACGGCGACAACGACAACTAGGCGTTTGAGCAAAAGCACGACCGCGAGGCCGTTCCATCTGCCTTCATCCCTCGTCGTTACTTCTCAACAACAGCAAAATCCTCCGTCCTCCCAATCCAGCGACCTAAATCACCAAACGCCAGCGTCAAACGTAGCTGCCACCCAAGTCCAGACTTACTATCCCAATTCAGGCTCGGCTTCGCCTACCACCCCTCCTACTCCCTTCTCCCCTGGTGCAATTCAAGCTCTGCTACCGACATCACCACCATCTCTAGAATCGCTATCTGACTCCCCGATTAAGCTGTATTTGCCACCGACGTTCCGTGGTCCGCTCACCATCTCCGTTTTGGGGGTCATCGAACATGGGGGTGTAGGTGCTCATGTACACTTGTCACCTGGAGTCCAGAAGCAGGCTGTTATCCTTAGGGAGACGGATGATCGGCAGGTTTACTTTATCGGGGGGTTGAAGCAGGACATGGATGATGATGAAAGCGGGGCGGACGACCAAGATGTGGGTGAGGAAGACGACGACGACGGGGTCGCTGGGCAGCCTGGGCAGGAGGTTGATTCGGATACCTACGAGGGAGGGCTGTCTCCCGAACTCAGTTCGGAAGGTCCACCACTTCATCTCAGCTCGAATGGGTTCCGAGAGAATGGGAGTAGCAACAGCACGCTACTACTACCCCGGACCGCTCATAATCAGCAATCATTCACGACTCCTCCACAGACAGCGAACGGCTGCTCGGACGCGACGATACCACAACACAAACTCCTCTCCACATCCTCACACACCTCCTCTTCCACGTCCATTATACCCCGCTCAATCTCAAAAGTACGCCACTCGAGCACCCGATTGCCAAATGGCTCGACGAGCTTGGAAAGCATTGACAGTATTGACGACGACGGCGCTGGCGCCAACGTCGCACACGCACCCTTGAACCAGTGGTCCACGTCTAATGGCTCAACCTCATTGGCACGCCACTCTTCCTCGAGTGTAGTTACACATCCTCGGCGTAGTACCGCCGATCTCGAGAACCACACAGATTTGCCATCGCTGTTCCCATTCCCACCTCCCCAGATCCCGAGGCCTCAGGCACCTCTTCCTCCGAGTCCTCCGACCGCCTCACCGACCATTCAGGCGAATTCGAATAGAGGTGGGGATGCTGGTGGTCGTGGTGCGGGTGTGTGGAGAGGAGACAGGATTGATTTGGTGGTTGGGAGAGGGAAGGTGTTTCTAGAGTACGTTGATGAGGCGTGGTCGTGGGTGTAGTCGCCTTGGCTCTAATTCTTGAACTTTCTTGGACATTCGTATTTCACTCTCATCACCCAGGTTCTACATGTGCAGGTCTCAAAGAATCCAACAATGCCAGTTGAATATCCTTGTAGCGAGCGGGGGTAGCCCGCCGCGGGCTCCTCCCCTCCTCTGTTTCAATGCCTTCTTGGCTCAGTTGGCTAGAGCGCAGGTCTCATACGAACAAAGTATGAGTGAGCGATTGGCTCATGCAATCCTGAGGTCGCAAGTTCGAGCCTTGCAGGGGGCACTGACTCTTTTGCCGTTCGTCTGAACAAGCTCCCCTGCACTTCGCCGCTTGAGTCTAGCCGTGTTCTGTTTTCCTACACACTGGGGGTCGAGGCTAGCTAACACAAGCAGCAAGTAGCAGGACAATCAGAAACTATAGTCGACATACTAGTGCTGGATTTGAGCTTTTCCCAATGGTGTCATCACTCCAATTAATCACAACTGAATTAAATTCAATCAGATATAATGTATCTATCTCCTGTCCGTACGAGTGGATATTCCAACTGAATCGATAAAAGAAAGACGTAAACGGATGAATACTGAACCATAACAAAGATACAAGTACCCCCGTAATCGTGTCCAAGATGGATAAATGGATGGGCCTGCTAAAGACCCGCTTGACGAGGATCGGTGACCACAACATAATGACGATAGGTCGGAGAAGCGGTTTGTGGGGAACGAGGATAGGTACTTGAGTATGTATCGCCAGGTAGTGTCCGCGATAGCATGCGGTTGGCCAACATATCTCTGATAACACATCGCCATCTTCCCGCCAGCTGGGACCGGGATGAAGGGACCGGTATTCGCTTCACTCGGAAGCGAGTGCTTTACGGGATCTGTACGCGTGTTTTCGGTTTCCGAACAAGGTTCCTAAGTGAGCTTGGGTGGAGTGGGGTGAGGAAGGAACGAACGTCGTCGAGCTTCCTGGAAAGTGCGACTCGGAGGTTAAGGGTCCTGGCGCTATGTCATCATCAACGTTTCCCTGCACGCCTGCCATCACGAAGATAACGTCCGTCGTCGTGCCTGCCATCCAACAACACAATAATATCATATCATCTCGTCGAAACCCGAAGGTTCACTAGCATATCACACATCCACAGCAGCCCGTGTTGGCGTTGTCTCCAGGATCAGTTTCTGTTCCAGCTGAAAGACAGACATTATTAGAACAAGGGACTTTTGCGAAGGATGGTCACGCACCTCTCCCGAACCCACGGTTCACCTTCTTGCCCGTGTCTTCTGCTGGAGGTGGGAATGGCCGGATGGATAGATGCATGATTGTAGATACTGGTGCATGATGATGACTGCCTCCTGGTGTAGGACTTGACGATGGGAGATGGGTAGGCAGTTTGAGGTCTGTCGTATGATATTAGCAAAAATGAAAGTCTTGTCATAGAACAAAGAAAGCAAGTACCTCGTAATGTTTCATCGTCCTGCAACATCCTCCCGAGGTACAAGACCCGTATATACGCTGGAGCTGGGGGCTGTTCTTCGATCTGGGCGTCGGCGTTGGCTGCACCCGGGCTCGTTGGTGTGCTCCAGGCTGCCCAAACGAGCTCTTTGACTCGCCCAATGGTGGTATCGGGCTCGAAATGCATGAGCTTTCGCCTCCCGCTGAGGAACAGGAAGTTGATGTACGTCTGGTGCGTCTGCGGGACGAGCAGAGGAGGCGCGGCCGGTTTCGATTCGCCCTCGGGCTTTGGACTAGCTTCTGACGTCTTCTCGTCCGTGGCACTTTCCTTTGAGGTTTCTGAATCCTTTGAGGTATCTTCAGTGCTCTTGGTGTCATCTTTCTTCCCTTCGAGTTGTCCGGCAGTCGAGGTGGATGCGGGGGCGTCCAGCACCTCGTCTTGCGGCGTTAGGGTATGTTCGTCGCCAGCCATGTGTGGGTATCGATAGAGCTTGAGGTTGAGGTTTTTTGAACACCCTTCCGTGATGCTCCTCTATAAACAGGTATCACAAGCTGAACGTCTGCTGGTCGGTCAGCGTCTAGACTCCATCTCGCTTACTAGACGAACACACCTTATCCTGGAGCTCCGCTGGTTGGCACTGTCGATGCAGCTCTAGGGCTGTCTAGCAGTCTTCTCGTCGACTGGTGATGGTCGACGCCGTCGTCGTCGTGGTCCAGGATGAGGATGCAAACCGCCAGCCAGGCCAGGATTAGGGAGCTGTCAGCTTAGTCAGCAGCCCCTAAGGCATCAACTCCGCGCTCTCAAGACATGATCCATGGTCTCTTGTCAGACTTGGCAACAAAGATAAGAGGAAAGGTTCGGAGAGTAAAGAATCTCTAGGGACCGGTGTTAAATAATTCCCCTCGGCCTCTCCCGGAGTAACCCGAGGTAGGGCTTTGGACTTGCGTTTCCCAGATGCCTATATGTAATGGAAAAACGTCCCAATTCCACTCGTGTCGACCCTAAGTAGATGTGGTTTAGATAAATAACCAGAACATCTAGGTGGGATCTATTGCCTCAAGGGAATGGTGACTCTCCGATCCATGTCTCCTTCCTCGATTCCATCTAGTAGGCCTCACAGTCCGTACGATTACAACAGCGATGCCCCAGCTATTTGCCATGTCAATGTCCAGTGCCCTTACTTTGTGTTTATAGATTAATCCAGTCCTAACGTCAAGGGATCGACGCACCGCCTTATCTAACTAACGCCTTCAAGCGAGACTATGTAAGTAATGATCTTCAGTGGTGAGCCTCAAAGAAGGAACGGCGACGAGTAAACGGGATCCACGATCTATTCGCCGAGGCTTTTTAGCCAAGATTATTTGGAGTGCCATCCTTTTAGGCCGAGGGCCCCTTGCAAGTTCTTGTCGTTGACTGAAGTCCTCATTAGCCCAGCTCGAGGCAAAGTCCGCTGTCGTGTGAGCCCTTCATCTCACTTTAGGAAATCTATTATCCTACAATGGCAAGGTGATTCAATCTACCGTTTCGCCGGAGTGGATAGATTCGTCATTTCGAACCAGATCACAGCTTGTTTTCACGCAATCTGACAACCTGGTGATAATGCGGGATATCTGAGCTTTGGATGCTCGTGACCGTGTTTGCTATGTCGCAATTCTGGTTGTAATTCCTTTCCTCGAGTTGGATCGCACCCGTCCATTTTGGCCCGCTCCCGGCGTAGCCGTGGAGCCTTCGGCGAAATATACCTCCCTCATGACTGCCCCTCGGTACCGGCGCGACCTAATCGTAGTGCGCATCGTGGGTTCTGTTCTGCCATTTCAGTAGCATCGAGTAATCAACTTAGAGTTCTCCCATACCGCCGAGTCTCTTATCTTCTATTGTTGTATTGATTCGGTAGTGCAGTGGTCACTGGCACGGTGTCGATAAAAAATCATTACGCCCCGAGGGTTGAACGGCCGTTCCCTTGCTAACGGAAACAAATTCCCAACATGATCGGCGGGTCAAGAGGGCGCCCCGCACCCTTATGGAAATGGGGCCGCCCTCCGTGGCGGTGGGTGGCGGTACCTGCGACGAAGCTTGTCGATCTGCTCTTTTTTATCAAGGCGCGATCGTGGTGTGCAAGCGGGATCAATATTCTCTATTGCCAGTAGCTCACAAAAACTTAGGCGTGAAAAGTAAACCTCTCGCATACCAAGCTCCTCCCAGCTTTCAGTCATCCCCGCCGTCGGGCGAGGCACCGTCCAGGGCGAGCGAATCAGGGCATCAATGATCCTTGGGCCGACAATCACTGTAAGCGTGATTGAGGCGGGTAGCGCCCGATCAATGATTTATTGATCGACGGCCATCAGCCCCGAGGCGCCTGTCTTAGAAAATTTGCTGACGCAGTGCCCAGCCCGACACGCCGAGGAACAAAAAATCTGCTTTCCATACGCCTATCGATCCTTTAGTTGCTACAAACCCTGTACATTTCATTCACCGGTCACCAAGGAACGCTCCCGGCCTCTGCGATTTTCCAGGATTTGCCGCTGCGGTTGGTGTTCCGCAGCTGTGTAGAATCGCTCATGCACCGCCAGCCCTTGAAAACAAACAGCGATAGAATGTTCTGCCAGAAAAATGACCCATACGAGAGGAGGCATGAGGCATTCATGAGGCCTAAATTAATGGCAGGCAGTGTTGGAGTGTTGGTTTTTCGCCAAACGCGGAAACTTAGCAGCAGTGTCGCCGCAGCAACGGTCGAGGTTTCCAGCTCGAGATCCCCTATTTTGCGCGTACTTTCTTGAGCTCTGCAAGATATACAGGTCTTCTACACCAGAATTATCCTTTTTTGTAAGAGGAGATAGGGTTATCGACACACTCTTTATCTCCCTAATCTGGGAGGGCGCGGTTAAGCCACTTTCTCCAGACCTTCACCGCAGCCGAACGCCATATGGCACATAGCCCCCGCCGGATCACTAAGCGAAAGGCCGTCGGGCCTCCCTGATCACTATATATACCAGGCCTCTTGTTCATGGCTTGCATCACCTTTCACGACCCTTCCCATGTCTTCCGATTCCAGTACGCGCCCATCCCCTACGTTCCCTTCGACGGTACCTGACCATTTTTGCCTCCCCGTCTTCATTAGCTTCCCCCGTCTCACATGAGACCAATATATATGGGTACACCCCTTCGCAAGGGGTAGCCATTACTATGGTCGCTCTTTTCACTATCTCCACTAGTGAGTCTACAGCCCGATTTCGATGTCGACGAACTGGTTGCTGATTTTTTCAAAGTTCTACATCTCTTCCAAGCCATCCGTTCCAGGCTATGGTATATTTTCCCAACGGTCATCTTCAGCGGTGTTCTAGAAACTGTTGGCTGGGCTGGTCGTCTCTGGTCCCATTACGATGTATCGAACATGACTGCATATCAGATCCAGTAAGTGTGACTTCCGCCTTCCTCCTCGACATTACTGACCAGTCGCTTCTCAGAGCGCTTTGCACAGTTCTTGGCCCGACCCCACTGTTAGCTGTCAACTTCGTCATCTTTGGTAGAGTCATCGAACGACTCGGCACCTGCTACAGCCGCTTGACACCCAGATACTGTACGCCTCCCGTTTCATCTATCCTTCTCCCCGCGTCGTCTGACTGAATTCGTGCAGACACTATCATCTTTTGCTGCTCGGTGAGTTTGGAACATGCATCGGCCGCGATCACTTATGCTCACATTCATCCGTTTAGGACGTTATCTCTCTCTTCGTACAAGGAGCGGGAGGTGGTCTGGCTTCTATGGCCAGCAAGAGCGGAAAGAATATTGATTTGGTGAGGACGTTCGAGTTGGCTCCCCCGATCGAACAGCTTTGACGGTGTTTCGCTGTGTCAATCTAGGGTTCCCATGTCATGCTCGTCGGTATTATCTTCCAACTGGGTTCGTTATTCTACTGTCCCTTTTTCCCGCCTCCAAGTTCGCTGACGTTGGGTCTTTTGTAGGCGTCATCGTGGTTTTCTGCACGCTGGCGGCAGAGTATCTTATTCGACACCACAAGGACCTACCTCTCCGACCTCGAGTCATCCAAATAGAAAAGCAAGATCAGGGGCGGGCTATTGTTACGCCGACCCTGAAGATCATGTTCATTGGTATGGGCCTCAACATCCTCTTCTTGACCATTCGGTAAGCCTTCTGAACTCATCCCCGTTGAATTTATCCGTGTCAGCTTCTGACTACTTCATCTTTCGTTGGAATACAGAGCTATTTATCGTGTTGCGGAGCTGGCCGAAGGATGGGGAGGGCCTATCATGAAGAACGAGCTGTACTTCAGTGAGTATCTCCCGCGCCGCTTGAGGCTACTTGCGAGCTCATGCTAACCATACCTACCAACTAGACGTTCTGGAAGGAGCGATGATCGTGCTCGCCATCTACACATACAACTTCATTCACCCCCATTCCTTTCTTAAGTTTGACTAGAGAATCTACCATAGAGGGAGAGGAATGGTTCCTTCTTCCCCGTCGTTTTGCTGCTGGATAAATTACCATTGATCATTGCCTTGTTGTCGGACACATGCTTATTATACCTGAATCACTTAACTTAGTACCATAGGGACGCTCTTCTACCCATTTGTGGACCGCGATATCTCTTGGAATATACGTCGTAAACCTAAGCATCGTTCGCGGGTCGTCGACTTAGGGTTTTGTTTACGGGCATGGGCCCTAGCTACCGGTGCGGCAGCCAGTAGAGCCCGGGTGAAGAAGCCGGTAAGCCAGCACTGATATGGGCAGAGGGCACTCGCCGCGCAGGCGCTCGATGAATGACGAATGCAATAAACAGACCGGGGCAAGACCGAAGCACTGCCAAAGTTACACACAGACCACACGCGCCCTTCCCATGCCGGACACGAGTTTGTACATGTGGCTTATCTCGAATCGTATTATATTAGTTCCCAAAGCTACTGCTCCAGGGGTATCATAGCTGGACGACCATGCATGAATCTGACAGAAAGTAACCAAGCTCAAACGGAAGGAGAAACAAAGGAAAACTCTTACGCATAGAATATAAATACCAAACGGTCGAAGCTATGTGGTCGAGCCTCTAGATCTGCTGGAACAAAGCCGCGTGCTTCGGCGACCTCAGCTTGAATTCACACTGGTAAGGTAGTGGCGTTCTGTAGTTAAATGAGGCCATTAGTAAGACTGTCGATGAGGCGAGTACAACGGACACGTACGAAATAACATCGGACGATGCATTGAACTTCATATCGATGGGTTTCCCAGCCTCATCCTTGGGCGGCAAGATATCGAAGGCGGCCAACAAGGATGCAGCTACGATAAAGATTGCGTCGTTGCTCAGATGGCGACCAGGACAGATGCTACAGACACCACTGTGTGAGCATTTATGAATCAAAACAGGTTGAGAGTTTAACTGACCGACGACCGAAGCCGAAAGCGGCGGCCTCTGGGTCTCGCATTGAAGGATCGAGCTTCCCATCCTTCAGATATCTTTCAGGCATGAACTCCATTGGTTTCTCGTATACCTCGGGATCGTGCATGAATGCCCTACATCCAATCACGTTAACGGAATGTAGGCGATGAGATGCCTCGAAGGCGTCCAAAGATCGAAGGCTTACCAGGCATTCATCATGATGTAAGTTCCCTTGGGTATAAAGTACCCGTTGTAGACACTATCCTCGGCGCTTGCTCTCGCAAGACCTACGGACATCGCGATGGCCCCGAGTAAGCACGAGGTGCTGAAAGTGAAGATAGAGCGAACAAGAGCTCACCAAGAGGTACCACGGAGTGCCATCGACTGATCTCCTTCACCACTGCAGCGACATACGGCAAGTTCTCGCGATCGGAGAGGAGTGGTAAACGGTCGTGTCCGATAACGCGGTCAATTTCTTCTTGGGCAGCCTTTTGGGCTCTTGGGTGGGCAGCGAGGGCGAATACCAATGCCCATGAAGAGCTGACGGTCTGTATATCAAGAGTCAGATCATGAGACGTACGAATCGCCGGCTGCCGAATCCACGTACGGTATCAGCCCCAGCTAAAGAGTGAAAGTTAGATGGTTCAGAGTGGTTCCGTTTGAAGACTGAAAGGAAGACGTACTCAGATACGCTAGATTGCAGACATTCTTTGCGACATCTTCGCTGCCAATCCAGGCGGGAGGCTTCTCATCCTGCAATTTGTCGACCAAGTCGGCCGCCATGCTTGGGTAGGCACTCGTCTTGCCCTCTCGCTGAAAACGGTGTCTATGAGTCCAGGTTTGGCATGCCGAGCGACAAAGCCGGACGTACCACGTTATCTTTAACTGCTTCGAAAGGCTCTGACAGCATTTGTTTGTTCAATGTGTCAAGATCCCTCAAGCGCTGCTTAAATCCAGTTCCGGGAACCCAATCGGGAACCTTTCCTAAGCTGGGGAACGTGTTGACGAGATATCGACCCGGGACGATGGATTCCGTGAAAGTCTGAACGAGCGTTGCAGCGTCCGTCACTAGACGCTTGTTAGTTTCGGTGTCATCGAACCCGTACGCCACCCTCATGATCATGGCTCCCAAAGCGCTAAGAAGTGAGACAGTGAGAATAGTGATGAACGTTAAGCAGTCCCTTTGACTCACAATCGGACATGTTCTTGGAAGTCGGCCGGAGTTTCCGTGAGTTTGCGTAGCAAATTGACAGCTTCTTGCTCTATGATTGGGTGGTACTGAACAACAGCGTTGTGGTTGAGATATTGGTGGAATACTCGACGGTCGTGACGCCACTCTTGCCCATAGTTTCTCATGGCGAAGCTGAAGTCGAGATCGATGCTGGAAGGAGCGGATCAGAACATCACTCTAAATGCGGATGAATGACCACTTTGAGCGTACAATTGACTAGCAGGAAGCCAAGGTCGATCAGAGTACATCGTCGCATGTTTCTCCATCATGTCTTCGGTACGGTCCAAGCTGCCCAGGATTAGGATTCCCTGGCCCATGACATCCAGGTATACCATGTCGCCTAGGGGTCTTCAACATGCTGGACGAACGTAGCAATGAAGGTCACGCACCGTATTCCTTTGTCATTTCTTGATAGACTTTCCATTGCTCTGATTGAGGAAGTTGGAGTATGTTGCCGAGAACGGGCAAGCCCTTAGGCCCAGGGGGAAATGGTAGCCCTTGTGGGTTTCTCTTCTTGTTGTCGATTATGTTCTTCGCTGCCCAAAGCAGTCCTCCGCCTGCTAACAATGCTGCTGGGTGGAGGTGCATGCCGATACAACAGTTGAAGGAAGTTGGGGGCTTTTGTCTGTTGAGGGTGCGAGGAGTGAATGAGTGGACCGTTACAACGGCTTTCCATTCTTCTGGCCTCCTTTTAATTAGTTCATGGAGGCGTATCTATTGATTGATGGAGGGGACCAAATAGGCCAACAGGGGTTTGTCACGGGGCTTACGAGACATCCACTTGAAAAACCGAGGTGATACACACCTAAACATCATTCATAAAGTGAGGGTTCCGTAAAGCCTAGAGACACAACGTTTTCAGGGTGATTCACTAAACGAGTCTTGAAGTGGTCGTACTCACGAGCGAGAGGGCCACTATCATAGAAACAGCCTCAGTGGACCACCAGAGAGTATTCCTGAATACCAGTAACAGAGTCTGGGCCGTTGCGTCAGTGCACTACATCCCCGATTCAGGCTTCAGCTAAGAGACTCCCGAAGAACATGTTGTCACGCCCCGATACCAATAGAGGCCTCGTCCAAAAACATAACTGAGAGGCGACGATCGAGCGATCCTTGTACGCCACCGTACTCCGGGCTGCATTTCAACCTAGAGTGTTAGGGTGTGCGGTAGCTTCACCAAGTTATTTGAAGCACGGTGTTCTAAGGTTATTCTGACCATCTGGCTCGCCACGAACGGGACGCAACTATCCCTTATGCTGAATGGATTTGGATCTTCGTTTTGCGGCCGTGGGCTACCACGAAGGTGAAATCCCGAGGCGAGTTGTGCGTTTGCAATTGTAGACTCTGCGCTGGCTACGGTGGAAGGAACTCGTGTTAATAGATGAGCTATCATTCGGAAGTCGAGGGATACACGCACCTCAATCCACCTTGGCCAGCCGCAGATCGGTGTGATAAGCTTTGAGTGGGGCTTTCCTTGGATGAACAAAGCACGAGAGAGTAGGACTTTTCCAGTCGAATTCCACCTCGAATCGCATCTGATATGGGGACACCTTGGGAACGCCCTCAGCGTACCTCTCGACACACCTCTGAGATGAGAACACCTCTCAGCACGCTTCTCGTCACATCTCTAAGATGGGAACACTTCTCTACACACATCTTCGATGGGAACACCAGAGCAGCATGAGAGTCCGAGTCCGAAGGACGTCGGCCTTCTGCGAGCGCAGACAACTTCAGGGGATTTGAATTGTACCCCACAGAAAACTCCGATAGGTTATGGCACTAGGAGACCATTGGTTTGGTCACTGATTCTGCGCTTTTCTGCATGGTTGCACACAGCTTTGGTCTTATAGCGCCGCTTCCAAGCTTCTGTCTGTGACCTAAGCCCCGGAAGAGGTACTACGTCTTTGCTATTAGTAGTAATAAACGCCCAAGTGCGTCGCTACGAGAAACTTACCAGGCTCGTAGCACTTCCCTCGAGCCCCGAAGCATGTTTCCGTTCCAACGTCGAGGTAAACGACGAAGTTCGCACAGAAGATCACAGTAACTGAGTAAGTCGCTGGCAAGGTTCCTGGACACTAAGTCCAGGTTTGTCTAGATGTTCGGTTTTTGAAAAACGCCCTACATGTTTTTCCTTATATAGTATAATATCACATGACTCGACGCATCCATGAATCCCATCACTGCTCCTGACTCATACATTCGGGGCCGCAGTAGCTGAACGCCGATTTGGCGACCGTGTATTTCTTCTGTCGTCGCTCAAACGCTCACTGACGCACGCCTAAGCGTGCGTCTCTCATCGCCCTTTCAAAAAATCTCTGGAAGACCAGGGCGCAGAACTCCCTTGACATGACACGACCTACCACAGCTCTCGACTCAGACTTCCGGGGCCGCCTATCGTGAATTTCTCCTGTCGTCGCGCTCGAGCGCCCACTGACGCACGCCTAAGCGTGCGTCCTCCCGCTCTCATCGCCATTTCAAACAATCTTTGCAAGACGGGAGCGCGGAATAGCAAAAAGACATTCCACTCCGATCTGATCCTCAATTAACACCTGGTGGTATTGGAACACTGTGTAATATGATAGTTCCCTGACGTCAAGCTACCTTGGGTTTGCCCATGTGTGGCATTACCTCGTCCTTATAGAAATCATCCGTTTGTTTTTCCAGCTTGGCGAGTCTTGCAAGCTCATCTCGAAGCTCTTGAGGTTTTCTCTGGGTAACTTTCGTCGCCTGAAACCACCTTAGGATGATTATTCCGTTCAACTTCATTGTTCTGGACAGCATTACATATACGCCTTGACCTCTGGCCGTCGCTAGGTCTACCACTGCTTTCTCTAGTGTTCTGCCCTGGCTTTTATAGTCTGTGATGGCATACGACGGAATTAGTGGCAGCTGTGATCGAGTAAAGGTGTTCGCGCTTGCTCCATTGTCTGTTTGGATGTTAGTTGGGAAATGACCGTGCTCTCTTTGACTGGGGTCCTCACCATTGCTTGTTATCGGCATAGGCAACTGTACAGACTTTGGGAAAATGGGTACCACACCTCTAGGTAAGTTCGGAGCTTTGATTTTGCAACCTGCTATGTCCACCAAAGCGATCGTGGCCCTTCTGTTGCCCTCAGCGTCTGTTATGTGCTTGACGGCGCGGATGACCCCCTCTGTCCCATTCATTATCTTGAATTCTACCGACACATTTTCAGTTATCATGACCTTCATTCCCCGAAATAACGGCAGGAGGCCTAAATAGTCCTTGGTGAGACTGGAAGGCATTTCTATTGCGGCTCTGGCTGTCCCGCCGACTAGCTCCTTCTTGGAGCTTGTATCCGTTGCTCTGTACAGGTATACCGTCTGATTGGTTCTACGAGCATGAGCTGTCAGAAGCTCTACGTTGGCTGCGTCCCTCAGTGTTCTGTTCCCCACTATAACCGGCGCGTCTCTGAAGTCTTTAAGAGAGTTTGGGTTTAGTGCAAATACCCGCGACATTTCCCTGCTACGAAGGTGATCCAACATCTGCTCTGCACTCATCTCAGGCTGCGACTCATCATCCGGATCTGAGCGTAGTTTGGATAGTATTTGTGCCAAAACAGCGTCGTTCTCTTGACGTTTGTTTTTTTTCAGGACTACCACCTTGTGAACCTGTCTCCATAGAAAGGCCCCCGTTAAACTATTCAGGCCGTCTGCGTTCCTGGCCTCCATGAAGGTTGGGTTCTGCACGAGGTAGTGGCTAAATAAACAAGGCTGTCTAGGAGGTGTTAGCTGTAGGAAATCGCCCATGAACACTACATTGACGCCTCCGAACGGCTTCTCAGCCTCCCGCTCGTTGTCGCCTCTAGCATGTCGTAATCTGGAGGATATCTTTGCCAGAAATTGGGCACCTATCATAGACACCTCGTCAATTATGAGGTATTTGACACCTCTCCACTCCTCCAATAACCTCTTCGATATCGATGCCCCTTTATTCAGATTCATCGCTAGCAAGCTATGCAACGTTTGACCATTGATAAGGGACGACGCTATTCCAGTTAGTGCACCCAGCCTAATGGTATCCGCTTTGTCGAGCAGGTTGAACAACATCACGACCGATTCAATGAGATAAGATTTACCTGTCCCCCCCTCTCCTCCGACATACATCAATAATTGCTCTCCTCCCTCTATCACATGATGGCATATGATTCCGAACGCCTTGAGCTGTTCGTGATTATTGCTTAGCCCCCTTTCTTCTACCAGCATCCGAACTATGTCCCACGGGCCGATGAAATCAGTTCTTTGGCTTAGCTTTTTTCGAATTTTTTGGACCACGTCTATCGAGGCATCAGGTTTTTGAATTTTGGGCTTCGTCCTGTCCCTACTCCCGTCCTTGGGCACTGCATCCTCTGCGCCCTTCTTCTCAGTGTCCTCTTGTTTGCCTCTTCTGTATCGCCAGGCATCCATGTACGCTTTTTGAGCTTCAAGTTGGCCGTTGTCATTGCCGTCCTCGTACTGAAAAGCTACTGTGGACTCGTCATTGGATTTGCAGTCGGGGATGAGCTCCGTTTCCGTCTGCGCGTCGTAACAAAGCGTGAAAACGTTTGATAGCTCCGCGGTTATTAATCTTTCCAATGACATCGCACCAACTGTCGTTGTCCTGCCAATCTCAGTCGCGAGCCTGTATACATTCGTTTCTGCCTCAGTATTCGCTTGGTCGGTGAAGGCTGCTTCATTGGTTGCCATTCCGTCTACACCTAATCTTGTCCTCATTGCGTGTCTCCTATGGGAATGGCTATCTCTGGCATGCTTGGCTTCCGGAAGCAAGGTCATGTTGGCCATTACTTTTGCATCCCATCCGTCCATGTTTCTCCGAAGACTACTTAGAGCGCTAGCCCAGGTCTCGACGTCTTCTTTCAGATCTGTCGGGTTCCTCCATGGCTTAAACAGAATCATCATCTCCTTGCACCACTCTTCATGTTCGAACTCTGATGCTGACAGCCGTCGTAGATTGGGTCCCAGAAGCACCGGTACAGTTGGTTTTAGTCTGACTTTTGTTTTATGAGTATGAAATTGAGGATGCAGCTTCGAGGAAAAATCTTCTCCCTTATTTCGCAGTTTATCGGAAGTCGATTTCGAAACTTTGCTCGCCCAAGCCAGATGGTGGTATAGTCCCATGGAACCGAAGACTTCTCCTTCCGGTCGATAGATGTAGTCCAAAAGTCTGTTCGAAGCCGAGACTTTTCCATTCTTGTTGAAAACAGCCAGTTTCAGATCTGCCAGCGCCGTATCTCGCCTTTTGCCTAGGTCTTCTGTCGTTTCTCCTTGCCTGGCCATAAGTCCATTTACGAACGATAGTATTTCCGCCCAGTTTGCAGGTTGGAACACTTCGGAGGTGTAGCATTCACCATGGCCTAGGAGGTAGGCCATCACCTGAGGGTGCGAGAATTCTTGATGGCCTAACATGCTGTTTACTGCGATTGTCATGGCTTTTCGTGCTTCGTTGTTGTCGGTCGAGAGATTCATGCTCACATTCTTAGCGCCGTACAGCTTTATCGCGTACGAGAGGGCAGCTAGTCCGGCGTACATAGACAGAGGGGCTTTAGTTATGTAGTCTGTGACGTAGTACAAGAACGCTTTGGCGTCTTCTCCAGAGCCTATAAACTTGATGTCTGTGTTGCACTTCATCAGGAACGTGACGGTAGGGTTGTAAGACGTCATCCTTGGATGCCTCCTTCTGACAGTGATTTTTCCGGATTCCTCATCCACCAGAGTCAGGGGTTGAATCGATCCATCCAGTCCGAATCTGCAGTTCGACGGCTTCTTGGCTTCGCCGTGTTTCAAGTATTTCCAACAAGTCCCTGTGTGTCTGTGCCAATTGTATTTAAGCAGCAAGTCATCCGTGTGCTCGACAATTTCGCTGAAAGCCCCTTTGGATTTTAATGCTCGAACGTTCGGACCCTCCACTGTTCCAGGATGCACTTCCATTTTACTGTCTGCGTCTTCAACTTCTGCTCCGGCCAGATTATTCAGGTACGCTCTCGCCCCGTTAAAGCCTGAATCCATGACTGAGTCTAGCCAAGTAGTCAGCGCTGTTCTATAGGAAGACGAGGCCGATAGCGTCTTAGCCAGCACTTCTGCAGTGGGGTGACCGGCAAGCCAAATCAACATATGGCAGTGCAGAGATCCCCTCCCCTGCGTCTCCACAGTTCCGTAATAGGCACTACACGTTCCGAATAAGCCTCTATTTTCACCTTTTTCGTCAGCTCTTAGCACGATTTTGATGAAGGAACGGATCATCAAATCAAAAAACTCGGCGCACGCCGCTGGATGTCTTAAGGCCGTGGTAGCTCGGGATTTAATGCCTAAACCAGCCAAAGCTTCGATATCGTCGCAGGTTTTGGCGCCAGAGGCTAGCACAGCTACTAAAGGGTTGTGATAGTCCGAAGGGTTCAGGGTTACGAACAGAGTGGGCGACCCTTTCTGGTTGATAATCCCTCTTATTTCGTTCCTCATCTTGATTTTTTGGGCAGTGCTTCCCGGTACGCCTCTGGCTAGCGGCGTCACAGCTGCTGCGAGCCTGGCAATCCTTTGTTCTTCTGACGATTGCGGACGGTAGGTTGGGTTCGTTTTGTACTTAAGCTTCAGGTCCTCTATCTTGGAAGCTTCAATTCCTCGGATTTCGTTGATTAGATTCCTATATGCCGATACAGGCACAATAAATCGCATGCTGGTGTTGACATCAGCCTTCCTAATGATGTTGTACACATCAAATGCCAGTTCGTGGTCGGATTGAAACACTGGGTTGCCCATGTTCATCATGTGGCGAAGTTGGACTTCTGGCGAAATGGTTCTCTTTCTTCTGGGCTCATTGAATCCTCCAATCCCGTATGGATCCGCGTTGGGATGAGCCCAGCTGAGCCAGTTGGGGTTATTTATGTCGGGTACGGGTTGTGACCCAGCCCTGGAGGATAAGAAAGGTTTGCCTCGTCGACACCAGTTCAAGGCATCCATAGACATCTCTCTGTAGCTCCTCGCCGAACAGTCTCCTGTCGTGAATGCAGTGTTTTCCATGAAGATGCCCTCTAGGCCGTCGTTTCTGGAGTCGTAACTAGCCATGGCCGAGTCGAGATCCTCTCCTGTGGGTAGGAACCCTATCTGTGCTGCACTCGGAATGCCAACGTCGTCGGCACCTTCGAACAGCGCTTCAAGATTCTCCGTGCTCAGTCCCCCGAACCCGGTTGAAGTATGATAGTGAGCGTTGTTTGCGAGAAGGAATTCTATGATCGTCTTAATTTTACTTTTTCTGACCAATACCGGCTTTAAATCGTGGATGTTTTCTTTAGTTGGCGGTTTCCTCGATATGAACAGAGTACAGATGGTGTCTCTCACTGCTGAAGGGGAAGGGGGTAGGACGTAATGTAGCTTGGGCACGTTCAACGGTGTCGAGACCACGTTCCCCCGAATGTGTCTAGAGTATTTGGAAAACAGCACTTCGTCTGGGCGGCCCTGGGAAGGCGTGAACCTGCACAAAATACTGTTGGTTCTAACCCTGCACACCAGTGCCTTTTCGAACACAGTCAACTCCTTGAATGCTTCCGCCACCCTTTCCGGCAGGTTATCATGGGCATAGTATAACCAGTTAGCCAAAGCCAGTTTGGGCATCAGATTTTTTGAGAGGTCCTTTCTGCAGATATTGCACGTTGTAATCAGCCCGAGTTCTGTTGTAGACTCCAATCCCTTGGGGTCCAGGATGGCACCATTGTAAGCATCCCTTGCGTATGTTATCGGCTGTAGGTGTGCAGGGAGATCTTCGTTCCTAAGAAGGTCCAATCGAATGTTTGAACCGTGCACTTTCTTCAAAAGTTTGAGTTGCTTTAGTTCTCCACAGACGGCGCAGACATCTTTAAGGTAGTTGGAAGACCTTAATTCTCTTTGCCACCTCATCATTATCCTCATCTTTTCATCCTCGGTGGACGGTACTAGATGATCAGTGCTGAGATGGAGCTCATCGTCCTCGCCCTCCACTGCTATTTTATCCCATCGGTTATCGTCTACATCCATGGGGCTAGGATTTTCAGAGAGGACTCGGTTGGCACCCTGATTGGCGTTCAAGATAATAGCCCCCATTTCCCATGGCTTAGAGAGTTTTTGTTGGGACAGTTCTTTGAAAGCGTAGTACAGGTTGTTACACTCCGCGGTGCATTTGTGTTCCAATAATGCGTCCTTGATATCAGATTTCTTCATGTTGAAGTATCTGATTGAATGTGCGGATGCTAGGACTCTCAGTTCATATGCCAACCATCTGGATCACAGTGTGAGCATGGGCTGTACGGGGATTCCCGCTACGAAGTAAGAAGGATCTCTCAATTTCACGGGATCTTCATTGACGCCCAACTTGACCACACCGACGAATTTGTATGCAGCGTTCCACCGTTCAGTCTCAAGTTCCACTTCACGCACGGTTATACGAGAATCGGGTGATGCTGTGAGCATATTGACTGCAGTAAGGAGATGAACCAGGCCGATTTGTCCTGCATTATTAACATGCTTCATTCAGAGAACAAATTTGACTCAACCTTGCAGTCGAGTTGTGGCCATGACGCCAAGTGGGGGGGTGGGGTGTGAACAGGAAAGGGAGCTGTGCTGTTAGCCTTTGCGTTAGCAGTATTTATACGTATGGGTGCCTGCCTTCCTGACGCCGTGAAGTTCTTACCCTAGCACAGGTCGGCGCTTTCTTGGCCCTGCAGTTGTGACCCTAACTCATCCAGCTTAAAAATCTCTAGGCTGGCGACAGCGCGTCTTTCTCGTCCACCTTGAGTACATCGGGTGCGAGATCTGCAAGGTACAATGTTGGTGTTTTGCGACGCCAAGGCTAGAAAGATTTACTCGCTAAGAGAGTATGCTTGGATTTTCCAGCGCCTCAATTGGCGTGCAATCTGTTGCATTTGATGATGTCACGCTGCTACAAGTCTCCACGAGCTCCGGAAATAAAAATAATCTCCGCGGCGCTTCATGCGCGCCTAGATTGGACATCATCAGGGAGGAAAAGAGTATGCGAAGTCTGTCTCCAAAATTTATATTTTACTTTTAAAAAGAAAAAGGGGAGGGGCGTGGTGAGGGACTGGGGGGCTCTGTAGATTTTCTCCCTCGACTATGTAAAAGTCATGCAGGTCTTGGTGTATATGTAACACGCACGTATGGGCATGATCTGCACCGGGCGCCTAGTCGGCTCATTCCTCCACCACCTACCTTGAGTCAAAATTGAATAGAGGCTAAGTTTCCTCGAGATAATATAGGGGTTCCATCGAAGAATGGCGCTTTGTACATTGATGAACGGCAATAGCGGGACAAGATAAGTACACCAGAAATGCTCGTGTGTCCAATTAATCATCTCCGTCGTCTTCTTGAGTTATGACGCGGTGAACCCCTACTTTCAACCCTGCCTTCCAACTCATGAACAAAAGTTTGGACTAGAAAACCCGGAGGAGGCGTCGGGTAAATGACACGAGTGAGTAGGATCTATGATGCGACCAAATTGAATTGGAGAACTCACTAGTGCTTCTTCCTTGTCTTCGGCATGCTTAATATATAGATCCAATTTTTGACTGTGGCAGGCGTACAACGACCTGTCAGCAGCGTGATCAATCGTCGTGCTCTGTTCAATCTCGAAGGCTGTTTTGTATAGATCCCTGATGCCCTTCGGGATCTCTTCAATGTGTTGTACAGAACCTAGGCAGACGGTATGAATCTGCTTTCGCGACGTCATATACCACAAGCTTACCTTTGGCCTCTACAATTCTGGATCTGATATCTTCTGTCCAAAGGTCGATTGAATCTAGCCGCCCAGCTAGCAATCTGTTGAAACCTAACATATCCCCTTCTTCATTCTTGGTGACGAGACTGCGATGCTGTTAGCGCGAGTCCCGTAGGCAGGAGCATGGATATATGAATGCCCACCTCTGTATAGGGTCCACGGAAGATGTGCAACCGGTTATCATCGTTGTGTCGTCGGTAGGTGAATATGCAACAAGCGTCGCATTGACGATCCCTTTGGAGGCCCTCTCTTTAAGTCTTCTCCAGTCCCCTTCTGGGTCGTCAGGCTTCGATCCTCTAAGATCGAATTCGAGCAGACCATCCGCCATCTTACTCGAGCCAAAGGCTGGAAAACAGCGAAAACGTGAAAGTAGAGACGTGCTCGCGTCTAGGGCGGTAAAGTAGATCGCTTCGGACACCTGTTTGTTGAATGTGCGAGCTTGATCGCTGTCGTAGGGGTATCCCAACTGAATGAGAGCCTCGGCCAATCCTTGTATGCCAATCCCGATGGAGCGGTGCGACAACATATGACCGTCCGCGTCTGAATCTACGCCTACTGCCCCTTCGATGTATATGTTAAGGGTAAAGACGAGACGGCGCACGACGTACTCCAGCAAGGAGAAGTTGAATTCATCGACGTTGACCACAAAACTAGGCAGTAAAATGGAGGCGCTTGTCAACGCTGTTGGGGTGCCCTCGGCGGAAGACTGAAGAACTTCTGCCGACGAGACGGTCTCCGAAATAAGGCGTTCAGGGTCTCTATTTTCTGCTCAGAGATGAATTAGACCCTGACCTGGGAACGAGTAGGCCACTCACTATTCACAGCATCCCTAAAGATGACGCTGAGGCTAGCTCCTTTCAGTAGCGCCGCCACGATGGTGAACCAAACATCTCTTGCTCTCTCAGTTTGTGCTGGGTTTGAAGGATTTTTTTCCAGTAATCGGTAGTGTTTTGCGAACGCTTTCCCGTGAGATTCTAACAGTTGAGGGGCGGCGGTAGGACAAAAGAAAGTCCAGTTTCCATCTGCCTGTACTCGCTTCATGCTGAGCGGATGATGGAAGGAGTGGTGTAGTACGTTCCGTTCAGATCCGGACGGCACATGAGCGTCCAAGGTCAGTAGCATATCGGTGTACGTCAGGAATAAATCACCCAATGAACGTTCAGATGCTTACAAAATGTCTGGTATCCACAGGATCCAAGATACTCGACCAATATCGCCATTCTGGTGCTCAGCCTCAACGCACGTAGCGATGAACGAGAGCGCATCCGCATGCCAGATGTCCAGGTTTATGCCGATGGCACAAGCAGTCGAGTCGTCGTCGCCGTCTGCCAGCGCTAGTGCAGCGTCCACCGCGTTGCCGGCTCGATATGTCGCATCTGGGCTAAAAACCCTACTGTCAGCGACGAGATCCATAAAGTGGGCGCGATAACCGGACATACCTGGCCGCTGCCATCCGGGATAAGCCTATGCCGACCCGTCCACCTCTTGAACGGAGATCGGCCATAGGCTCGAGCAGTCTGTACAGATCCTTGGTGTCTGTGGGGGAGGAATGCACGTAGGAGCCGCCGTGGTTGCTCCCTGGTTTTCCGCTGTTAAGCATCACCGGTGCAGGTACTATGAAATGATGCCTTGAGAGGAGCTCGTAAGTTAGAGCAACAGACTGGAGATCCCACTCATGGATGGCCAGAGCTATCCTGAGGAACATGTATTGCGGGCGTTCCAATACTTTGTCGTTCTGACGCAGCAAAAACCGGTCTACCAACGTCCTAAGCGACTGACTGGCGAAAAATACGGGTAGATCGTCAACCAACTGGTCAAATAATTCCCAAAATATCGAAAATGAAGAAAAATAAAAGAAGAATATGCATGGTTGAAGATATACTCACTATCCTATCGTCACATCTCTCTCGTATACTATCATTTGATCAAGCTCATCTCCGTACCTCTCTACGAGTTCCAGAAACCGAGGTCTCAGTACATTCGAGCCCGCCTTCATGGCCTCAGTAAACGTGGAGGGAGTGGCTTTATAAAGAATTGACATTCCAACGTTGGCGGCGATCACGCCATACCGAAGGTCCTCGTTTTGAAGGCTGGCAGCTCTACTTGCAAGTTTCGCCTGTTGTGATGGCGCGTATGGGTTGTTGGTGATGCAAAACAAGCGTGAACGAACGATTGCATCAGCAACCAAGAACGTGAATGGGTGGGAGAAATTGACCCACTTCGAGTATGATGCCATCTACCTCGTCTGATTCGGTTCTTTTGACCTCGTTGTACACCTCGGCCGACAGTCTGGACAGCATCGAGTATGCGACAAGAGGGGCAAGATAAGACTTACCTCGATACGACGGCGTCATCTTTGAAGGTGAGATCAGCCGCTCCAAGGGCCTAGAGAGCGAGCGTCTTAACAATGAACAGAGGGAGAACGTTGAATAACACGTACAGAATATATTCTATCTTCAAACTGGCCAAGGGTATCGATGTCGTCAATGCGAAGTTATAAAGCCAAATCACGGTCCACTTGCCTTGTTCAAGTCGAAATCCTCCGAGAGCCTGGGCGCAGGATGGAGCCGTATTTCAAGGGAGAATCACAGAGTCATCGTCCGAACATGGTCAATAATAGATGATCGAAGGCGGCCAATTAGTTGCGAACTGTGCAAGGGCTATACGCCAATACTGACCCTCCTGGAATGCCAGAAGGCTCTTGTCAGTAGCGGGTCAAGCAGGGCTGGTCGATAGATTCCGAAAAGATACCTGAGGTAGTTACTTTTAGACGGACGTCGTTCATTATCAGAGATGGGGGTGAGAGAGTGAACCAAAGGTGAAGCAAGGGAGGAGTTAAATGAGGGAGGAGAGGCACCAGGATGAGGCAGCAAGGAGGGGACTACGAATCGGGAAATATAGATCTCATGGAACGTTCTATGGCACTTAGGCTAGCATTTTCGTGAAAAAAATCGGTAGGGTAACGTTTATTTTGACTGGGGATCGTTCGTTCGCTCACGAGTGCCCTGCGTATAACGTACACAAGGCATGGTGTCTACCCCGAAGCCGGTACCTTAATCGTGAGTGCCCTCGATTTTGTGCACTCTTAGATTGGCTTTTAGCTTAAGCCATCCACATCAGGATCGAAGCATAAGGAGCTGATTCAAAACGAACTTGGACAGGCTGTGGTGAAAGAATGTTCTGGAGGAAAGTATGAACCTTGCAAGGCATGGCTGTCCCGATGGCCTCTAGGCTCATGCTTATCATGCCGGAAAGCGCAGCAATTGGTGGCTACTTGCCTGTAGCCGTGGACTTTTTGATTGCCTCTTTTTGGATTCGTGCCTAAAATCCTTCCAAGAAAATCGCTAGCCTACGCATCCCTCACAGAGTCGGTCCATATAAACGCATCCAAGTCCTCCTTGGGCCGTCGAGTTGACAGCACCGCCCTCGACCCAGCCATCTAACGCCTCTACCTTGTCGTCCCTCTGGACTGGTTATTTTCATGGAACCCATTACACGCATGGCGCCCTTCGAACGCTTCCTGCTGGGATCTAGCCATCAGGTCTTAAACATCTTTCTGGAGCGAATGGACGCCTCTGCCCTCCTCTCCATCTCCGCCCTCAATAGCCGACTTCGAATGCTGATGGATGTCTACCGACAAACTGCATGGGATTTTGCCCGCTTCATTGGTCATTTCATCCGGAAACCGAATGCCCTTTTGGCCCTCATGGACGGCAGAAACGCCTTGGTGCATGGAAAGGGAGTTCTTGACTTTTTCTTGCGTCAAATAGATTTGAACACCGCCCTCGAAATATGTTCCAAGATATCCAACATATACTTTATTCAGCAAGCTCTCGAAGACGACGGATACGAGCTGGTTGCTCCAGAAGGCCTCCCCAATATGCACCACGCTATCCGAAGTGCCGTTCACAATTCTTATTTCGAGGATGTAGCGTCATGGGACCTATCAGGGGACCGCTCTCACAATCCCACCACCCGTCGAAGTATCAAGTTTACCTACGAGAAAGGCTCCGGTACTGCGGCAAGAAAGGTATACGTACGATTGATACGGTGCGAACCATACAGATTCGCCCTGGACGCTGGTCTCAGTATGTGAATCTTTCATCATGGTCATAGGGTATAGATCAACTGATTTTATGAATGCAGGCATTTTTTCTTGCTGCATGACCACTGAAAGGGCCATATGTCCCTTCGCTAACAGCGTCTTCGTCCAAATGAAGGCGTACACAATGCCTGGATTTGAGTCTCTCTCGATAGTTGTTCGAGAAGGCAAATTGATTCTCAGCGGCTCCCCTGCGAGTCAACAATTTCTGCTGCTATATGGTCCCCCTTTTAACGAGGAAGACTTGAACTATGGAGAAAATGGTTCACGCTTTTTAGGCGACCGCAAATGTTGGGTAATCTCGAGAGGAAATCATAGTGAGTCCGTAGTCTGCCCGAGATTCCGGTCAAACTTCGGATTGTTTTAAGAGAGGCAATAATCCTGACTTCTGTCGGTAGACCCCCTCAAGCCCAGGACTATCTTCAGAGGACCTGCTTTCGAAGTTGTTGATTGGAAGATGTTTCATGACAAGAGCGGCACCTACTTGCGAGTTAGCGAACCTTTTGTGTTGAGGTAGGGATCCGGTTTTGCCGTCACTGTGACAATCAACCATTCTGCTGATTCACCGGGCCTTGTTCGATCAAACGCTTGTATTACAGTTCGCAGTACTTGCGCTCAGTGCATGCCCGAAGCAAATAAGCAATGGCCTCACTTTCGAGTTCCCGATCCGTATCGTAAGTCCCGCTTCAGTGACCATTATGTGCCCTTCAGCTAATGTGCCCACAAATCTTTTCCCCTAAGGCCAATGCCCCTCGAATCATATGCTCTCCCTGGATCCGGGTGCGCGTAGATTTGACTCACTTGGAGACAATCAATCTTGTCATTTTGCCTTTCGACGTCCTCGGGCCGGATCCTCTTGTATTTTATTTAAAGCCGTCACTGTATCTACGCAATTTTGTAATCTACTCTGAGCCCCACCATCACCCACTGGACAAGTGTTGCTGCGCTTTAAGATGTACATCTATGTGCCAGAGTCAGGCATTCAATTGGTATGTGTTCTAACCTTACAAATTTGAACGACCTGGCGGGAGAATTTATAACCACGGTTGACCGACGTTACCGCCGTTAGCATAAGCCCAATATTCTGAAAACCCATGCATGTTTTTGGGTGAGATTTTTGGCTCTCTTGCAGGATCAATCGGTAAAGCTGATGGAGTGTAGAAGTTCAACGTTGAAATGGCTGTGATGCCCGCCGAAGGAATAAATCCCGAGCTCTGGGAAGCCGGCACGTTTGCCAGATACGACAGTCCAACCAAGACTGAAGAGGTCGATTTGACCGATATTTTTCCAACCGGATGGATCAGCATCCAAGTTACTACCCATCCTGTCTCTGGATCGCCTCTGACCAACAGCTACGCCCTTTTCATTGACAATTTCTCTGGGAAGTGTCTTCCGAACGCGTCCATCAAACGCATGCTGGGGTGCGACTGGTTAGGCCCCATAGTCGCATTCAAATTCAACAATGCGTCTCATACGAGCCGTCGAGGTATTTACTCCCACATGAAGAAGAAGGACCTAGACAGTTTATTGCCGATTTTGGGCGAGTGAGTTCGGTCATCGTGCTTCATATTCTACGAATGCTTTAACTGATATGTGTCCAACCTATCTTCGATCCTCGTAGCTGGGTCAGAGTGCACAACAAGATATTTGCCAAACCAGACGTGTGCGGGGTGGGGGAAGGGCTTACTCCTATCGAAAGCATTTCCAATCAGTGTAAAATGTGAAATCACGCCCTTGTACTGAATAACTTCGTACCACTTGCACAATTTGACTTTTTCCTTATTATTTGATCATACTATATTATTTGACTCGCTCGTTCCCTCCTGCTCGCGATTCCAATATTTGAATCCATCACTAGGCTCACTCAATCAGGGGAGCCGTAGAAAGGTTTGACGCTTCGACTTCCGGTCGGTCTACGGCAAAACGTTTTTGGGCCTGTGAGCATACCTTCTCAATCCAATCCATACCAATTGCGCGGACGGCTTATCGATTTTTTTCGCCTCAGGGCAGACCTGGTCGGTAGGACTATCGCATGAGGAGCGAAGCATAGGAAGCCTGTTAATACTCTTGCCTTATCTCGAGGAAAGTTCAGTTCCAACGTGATCTGAGAGGTAGGTTACGTCGGACAACGAAGGCCGCATATGGCCTCTTTAAAATCGGGACTCGTCAAAGGGAGGACTGTTCATGGCGATCGCCCTTGTTAGCATGTCCGGAATTTCACGCCGGTAAGAGGATCTAGTGATCATATCGGGTGACTTGTCCCTTCTTTTGAACTTACTACAACCGATCTACGAGGCAATCAGTTCTTTTTTACCCTGCCAGTCTTCTCTCACCCCCAGGCCCCTGTCCCCGGACAAGTAGTTGCCAAAGCCAATATAATCACAATATTCATACAGAAATATCTTGGGTGCGTACAATATGTAAAAGTGGGTTACCAAAAAAACTGTACAACTTGGCAGATGAATATTTTTTAAAAATAAAAAAATGGAAAGAGTTTGGGGCCAAGTAATTTTCAGAAACTCTTGGTCGCCTCTGACCCAGAGATGAGGTTCTGGTTGCTTGCTTCGTTGGAACGGAGTCCGGTGGCGGCGGCGCCAGCAGATGCCAATGTTTCGTTTAGAGAGCGATCGCCTGACAAAAGGCCATCTCCTGCCGCGGACGAGGTGCTTGAGTGAAGGAAATAGAATCAAAGGGCGTAATAAAATATGTAAGCGGTGACGACAGGAAGTTAGCATGAGTCGACTAAGATTGGAGACGTGGTGCACCTGTTCCACAAGGAATCAAACTCGCCCGCGCCATAAGTGTTCAGCTCGTTGACGCCATAGGACGTCGAGGTGCGGTTCATTTCCTCATTGTGAGGAAAATAATGTTGTAATGCGTACGTGTCGAACTGATACGGTTGCTCTATATCAAAAGGTGCCGTCTCCGAAGGGTATGACGGCGCAGACCAGCCACGGTAAGCGTCTCTGCCACCATCGCCCAGTTGGAAAGGCTCCCCTAAGTAATCTGAATGGATTCAAAGAATCGAGTCACCGGTTAGCGCATATGCATAGCCTCATAAGTATGCACGGTGGCCGCCAAACCACACCAGAATCATCATACCTTGCTGATTCATTGCAGTTGAACGCACGGCACCCTGATCGTGGTGACTCTTTGGATATTCGTTGCTACGATCATCGCTTGCCACGGAGTTCGAAGGCGTGCTCTCTGGTTCTGCAGAAGGGGCTTCGGGCGACGCACTCGGAGAGTCACTGGTATCAGTATCCGTCTCGTACCCTCCAGCATCCTGTAAGTCCTCTGAATATTTCGCGTTCACTTGCTTCGGATCTACGGAGTTGGGTGCCACACGAGAGGACTCCCCGCTTCGTTGAGCTGCGAAGTCGATGCACTGTAAAGTAGGCTGGATTACCGTAGTATACAGGGTCGACGCAAGTTCGCTGAATCACCTCTGTGTCGTACATAGAGCAGCTAGAACAGCTAGCAATGTCTGTCCTGCCTGTACACTGCGAACAAAGCAGTGGATGTTAATAATCCGACCTTATTTATGGCAAGAACAAAACCGTACACTTACTGGCAGGGCGTTATTCCGACAGCTTACGCAAACCTCTTCAGTTCGCGTTTCCATAGTCTTTTTAATAAGAATGGCCAGAGCCACATGTTGAGAAAACTTGCTTTCGGTGACGGTAGGACCTGAAGGAGCTTGGCTAGCCCTACGACACCACCAACATCTAGAGATCAGGATCGATTCTCTGGCTCAAAGTCAAGTTCCAACCAACAAAATAAAATAAAAAAAAAAAAATAAGGAAAAAGGAAAAGGAAATAAACCTAAAAAAGTCGCATAATGTCAAAAAAAAAAAAAATCCTGATAATAAATAAAAAATCTAGCAGGCAACGTTCGGTGGAATGGCAGACTATGAGGAGTCTTTTTAGGCCACTTACATCCTTTGAACAGAGCAGAACTTGGTGGCTTTCAATTTCAGTCCACTTCCGCCTACGACGCCGGTCGGACCAGACTGGCTCGATTTAGTTTTACTTTTAGTTTTGTTTTTGCGCTTTTGGCTGGAGGATTTCATCGGAAGGACGACGAGAAGACAGAAAGCTCGAGTTTCGGGACATTTACTTAACCAAACACGCACGGTTGTGAAGACAAGTGTAGGCAGCAGAAGATCAGAGTAACAGGAGGCGCTCGAGTATTTATACGGACATTAGCAACTGCGCGCCCAGCTGAACCCCGCCATGGCCCAAGTTGACTCACTTTTGCTGCCTGCTTCTGTCTAGTTCCATACAGATAAGCTTTACTGTTTGGCCGCCGATAACCATGGTCCCTGCGTACTGAGAGCGTCGGAGCCCAGTCTTTACACCGACGGGCTAGTCATTCCCAATCATTTTCCTGGACGAGTGCGATCTCAGAGGATCAAAGGGGGTTTGCTAGTCTTGTTCCTTAGCCTTCCAATAGTCCCCCTTGTTTTTCTTAGCCTACGTGACATGGGCAACTTTGATTGACCGTCGAAACGCTTGCATTTCTCGAAAATACGGCATTATTATTTCCTCGAGCTTTCCATTCATTCGCAGGAGTTAGTCTATTCTCAGTCGCAGGGCCGTCAGGTTGGCTACTGCGGTCTCCGCTCTTTGCCGTAATTAATGCTTCTTTAACTCAGTAGGGTTCAGTGCAATCCAACGACCCCACCTCTCATATTGCTAATGACAACATTGTCAATACGGCCTCCCAGAATTCACCTGGGAGCAACGCCAACAGGACATACGGCATACTATCCCAACGTAACTAACCAAAAATCGGACCATCTTCGAGCACGCAATCGCAGCTTGTTGCCAGATGACGTTACTGTAGCAGATCGAGTCTGCCTCTTTCCTTAAAAGGACGGTCGGAGTTAAAGGCTACCGATCTCCACATACTTGAATTAGCCAAACTTTATCTGACAGATGATTCGGCCATTCCCCGTCTCAACCTTAACTGCCACCTGCGAAAATTCCAAGCATGATTGCTAACCACTTTCCCCTTCTTTTTGAAAGTAGGAATAGAGGAACTGAGCCCGGTCGCCGTGGTAAATATTACGAACCGGTTCGCTTTGGATCTCTTATGAAATTATTGACGAAGAACGACTTGCTTGTCCGCACTGGACCCCTGGGACACTTTCACCAATAGCACGGCCTTACTTACAGCTCTCCACAATTTACCAAGTGACCACGGAAGTCGGCGTTAATCAGCAAGGGCACTACTCGGTCGAACTAGTTGATACCGGGAGGATCGGTGCTCAATTAATCGAGTGAAAGCATCTTAATCACATCCCCAAAAAAAGTTCCCAAAAAACTCTTATAGAAAAACAAAAAAAAATCTGGTCAAGTAGGATTCGGTCCATAGGAAGGCACAACGAAATTATCACATCACGGAAGGCCACAAGTGAAACCACACATCTCTCTCTAGGATTACCATCCTGTGGAGATTGGTGCCATCTTCCTGAGGGACCCATGCTACTGTAAACGTTATGTCCATTAGATTTCTGGGGGCGTATACGGATGACGCTTCTGCAGATGCCAAAGCATCTGCTGCATCTCCTTCTATAGGATTAATTAATTGTTATTTTTGGGCGTTTCGTCAGTGCATGTTTTTCTCAATTGGTGTAATCTAACCTTCGTTAATCGGTTTCACCCAACAAAATCGATCGCCCACCCTGCGGCTTCCCGTCCATACCCCCGGTTGCGTCGCGAACACTTCAACATGGTAGCCTCTGGAAGTGTACTTGTCTACCCATGGCGGATTCCACCGTTTACCGAGTGGCGCTGTACTGACGGGATAAAATACACGGTCCAGGAACGTCGCCTTCGGAAACAGGGATACTATCTCAGTGGCGCTGATAAAGTTCATCACGCCAGCTGTGTTCACGCAATCGTGATCCGTTTGCGAGAGTTACTGGTGAAAAAATTTTTGTCCGCAAGAATCGACTGGGAGGCACTCACTTGAATGGTACGAGAAACAGATATGCTCCACAGGGTCTTGGGCAACTACGCTGACCTGTACATGTTTCGTGATTGCTGCGGATGGATAAGGCGGCTTTTTCACAAAGTCCATGATGTGAAATATGCCGTGTTTACCGCCGCCTTTTTTGAAAGCTCTTCCTGCAGTAATTCTCATAACATCAAGCTCTACGGGGTAGGGTTCTTGGTGGAGGGATGGTCGTCTAAAAACCCGAGTATATCCGTTGTGCATCAGATAAGAGACCAGCGGTAAGGCGCCCCCAAGCCGCGTTACTATGTCCAGGTCGGAGGTCAAGAGCGGCTGGTCCCGACCCAAAAACCTCAGTACTTGTGAACCCGACACCACGGCTCCCGAACGGGCCAAAACGCATCTAAACTCCTTTACGCTGTAAAACCACGTGGATAGAAACTTGTCCAGGTTCCACGCCTCCCGGCTGTATAACTCGACCACTGCTCTCATCAAATCTGATGTGCACGACAGTGAAGTGAGGTCCGGAGGTGATAGGTGGGTAAAAATGCTCGATCGGAGGCGTTCATCCATTTTCATCAAGAGTAGTTCCAAGCTGGATGTCGAAGGTCTTAACCTAGCGCCCGAACGGAGAGTTTCGTGGAGTTCACGCTGTCGACTGTACCGTGAATGGAGCGGCATAACGTTGCATAGACGCTTATTGTGCGAAGCTGGGTTATAAATCCATACTCCTCAGTCGTAGAATAGATAATTTGCCGCCATTAAATGGCAGAGTGCAAGCAACATTCGACGGACGGCGTAGGCTAGTCTATTTGTGCGTCCTTTCATCAAGGTTGTTAAAAAAACGGATAAATTGGGAGATTAGCAGCTATGGTGGGGAAAGCATTCAAGAAATTCAGAACCAAAGCGAAACCGTCTCGCTCAGGCGTAGCTAGCCATCGATGGCATACCTGCACCCATAACACCGTATCACAATCAAAGGCGATCCCAGCTAGCATGGCAATTTTCATAGCTATGGACGATAGCCTAGATTAATTGGCGAACGTGGCTCGAACAGTAACCATTTGCTATAAAAGCCAGCTTGAGGAGCAGCTGTTATAGACTTGAAACTCACCAACCCGCCATAAGTTCTACACTGTCCATTTTTTTCGACCGCATAATACCCCTTGCCATCGCAAATGTATCACCTCGCAGACATTCCGCAGTGGGCGGAGCACAAATTTTCAGAGAACGAGGTGTCGCTCTCATTCGTAGCTACAAACGTAGGAAAGGCCACTAGACGCTTTGACCTTATGCGTTCTAAACAAGCCCCAAATTCATGGACTGTAGGTGCATACCATTTCTTAGGACGTTCGCTGGCTGATCAATCTTCGAAAACCTTCCATTCTTACAAGCTATGGGATACTGAAACCAACAATGTGGCCATAATTACCCACGCTTTTGTGGTCAGATGGACATCCCCCTTGGATACGGGGAACTTTGTACCCTCCGGAAAACCTACGCCAGAGAAACTGACCGAGGGCAGTCGAAGAAGCGAACCTGGCCCCAACGCCCAGCTTAGCGTGGCATTTGATTGCCAATCAGACGACAGCGTACACAGATCTTTAGGTGTAGGCTCATTTTCATCAAATATTTTAGTGTTAGACCCATCTGACCATCTTGCTTTCTCTTGTTTTACTCCCTCGCAATTTGGTTTACCGTCCTCTCTATAGACGATAGAGAAGTGGGCGGAGATGAACCCAAACTTCAATCCTGACAAAGTGCCGCGAAGCCAATGGATGACGCCCAACTGGGTCGCTGCCAATGGAAAATTGATCGTCAATTCTCAACTTTTCGCTACGAAATCACCCTTCAACGCCAATAATGATTCTGATGGGCTGCCATACGAGGTCCACCCATGGATTTCAGAGGCATGCGAAAGGAAGCAATCCACCTGGGTGCCCAACCCCCACAGAGTCGTCTTCTATGACGCCCAGGCAGGCATACTGGAAGGGTTAAGTGGGAACTCAGGCCCCGATTTGCAAAAAGGAGATCTGGTGAAGATGACCTTTCGATTCGTCTTCACCTCGGGCCGATCCTACTGGAATACAACGATCAAACCGATGCAAATCATCAGAGTTGGTCAAATTGCTGCTTCTATCTACGGGGCCGTTCCTCGGGACGAAGAGCCTGTCGGTATAGAGCTGCCCAAAGTAGGCGCGAAGATATCTTTGTTGAGTAAGTTGGCAATGAGATCAATTAAATGGTTCGTTTGAATAACCAACGTCTTTATCAACAGGGGACCTTAGTCCGTCCAACGACGGGAACGAGACCTCCAAGAATTTCGATAAGGTTTCGAAAGAGAGCGTAGTACAAGCCGGTACGCCTTTCACGAACGCGCAGAAATCAGTCCACGACGAAGAGTCGGACCTGTCTGACTACTTGTCGGACGAGGGGCGCGCAGGTGTGACACTTACGCTTGACTCTCAAATCAAGCCTCAAGTGGTAAAACCCGGTTCTGCTGTCGTTGGTTCTGACAATAAGAAGAGGGCAGCTGGGTCAAGGGCCGATAAGGACAGGCAGAGCAAGAAACGTAAGGTGTAATTAGAATATAAAGCCGCGACATACTGCACCATAATCTTCGTACATGTTTCTGATAGTGGGGCGTCAAATTCAACTAGTAAACTTCTCGTTTTACTTGATACTTGGAGGCCGAAACGCTGCGGTAACAAGGCCCATTTGTCGTGGTTACCAGCTTGTTCACAGTCCAGATGTTGCTTTGCAAAGCATCCTCCCTAGCGGATTCGCCCTGTCTGTTCTCTCAATTACTCCCTCATGGAACTCGACTCCGCGTCTCGTCACTTTTCGCAACGCATGCCGAAAACGAGCGTAACAATTCCTCTCTTCTTCTTTTCTCCCTCCTGGGCGGTCGAATTACACCAAGGAGACCGGTGACGGGTAATGAGTCTAACTGATCACACGAGTGTGCAACCGCCAATCCTCACTAGGGGCTCACTGTTTCTTCGTCTTCCGTTTCGAAAGCCTCTTCAAACCGACGCCGACTGCGTAGGCCCTGAGCCCCATCAATCTGGCCTGCGTCAGCTGGAACGATGAGGTTTCAAGGGTTTCCGTGTATGGTGGTGCTGGCCATGGGCATGGCGTTCGGGTTTGCGTTGCCTCTCCTCTCCATCAGCGACTGCATGCAGTATGGACTCAGGCATCTGTATCTGGATCTACAACGTGACGTAGCGGACATGATCATGAGCCCTCATACCTGAATAGTGCGATTTTTTACATCCATCTGAATCAACTGTTAACAATTGGAGCCGTGCACGAGCATAAGAAGGGGCCCCTTTTTACTTGGGGTCGCATTTCATACCCAAAACCAGACCAGCGCCAGAATCGCATTGCCCAAGGCAAGGCAGGCTGTGGATCTAGCATTGTAATTACGCATCAAACATAATTTCCGCCCTGGAATGAGATGCAGCGCATTGGAGGGTCTTGAACTTTCGTCCCGCGAAGAAGTGATCGAACATCAGCCAAATGAAAAGAAAGGAAAAATAACATGAAGAAGCCAGGGCAATGCCCCGTATTTCGAATTCCAATCCTTTCCAGACAGGTCTCCCTCTCCTTCCAGGCCACAGCTCTTTGTAGCAGATCGAGAATTCCACTTTTTTTTTGTTGATTATCAAGAGGAGCCTTAGCGCTTGATGGGCAGCGACGAGCCGTGTTCGATGATCTCCACATCTGGTTAATCTTGGTCAGTCTTGGCACGATCCATGGCGGAACCACCCATCACTCTCAACCCATCCTTTTAAAGGAATCCCATCGACAATCGAACTGCCACTTCTGGCTAATACCTCCAACTTTGGGGAAGGCTACAGGTGGCGGATTTGCTGTCGGAGGATACTTCAGCGCAGCATCGCCCATTAGGCGATCAAAGGAAATACCTTGAGGATCTTCGGAATGCTGCCCGTACGACCGAGCCAAGACACTGCTTTCTCAAAGTAAAGTTCATCTGGAGATAGATTTACGACGCCAAAGCCGCCGAGCGCAAAGTGTCTTCCTACACACCGGCGACAGGCCCATCAGTTGGCCCCGGCCACGAATACCCAGTATTCCGGAAGGCGTGAATGCTTATCACGATATTTTGGCAACATATGGACCGGTCCACAACACCTGCATTTGCGAAGAAATAGCCTGGTCACCCCGGCCGCCACCCCAGCCTCCCACCCATCCCTCAAGTTCTTGGCGCCAACTTGCCCACAACGGATCGTGCTTCGCAGGCGAGTCGGCGCCAAAAAACGGACAGATTGTGATATGAAATATTCCACGTGATGTTGATTACATAAGTTGCTCTAATAAAACTGATAGCAGCTCGACCAAAGACACTGACACGTAGCATCTTTCGTCTTTTTTTCTTCCGACCTCTGCTCCGCATCAGCTGGCGGGTTCAAGACTTTGTACCAGGAGTCCCCGTTGTAATGCGTTCGCGTGGTACAGGCCAAACCGCACGCATGCGGTCGTCGTCAAGCCCACCATCCCCTCGTTCTGTGGATTGGATGGATGATTTATGAAAGGACCTGGTCCTCCCGGGAAGGACGCGTTGGCTTAGCACGGCCACGCGTCCATGGTGCTCTGGCTTGGCTCAGTGCGACCATGCTTCTGCGGCCCCCTTCATCACGAGGGTGGGCTCGACTTATGCATCTGAACGCCCAGTTTCCTCAACTTTCTTCGGCTTTGTTGGGAGCAGGCGATTGGCTCAGTGAGGCCCGTCGTCCGCAACGATCTCTAACGCGAGAATGTTGTCCCTCCTACGCCGTCTAGGTTGAGCCGAATCAGATTTCGGTGCAGGTTCCGGAGTGTGTTGCTGAGACAGGTTTTTGCGTCGTCATGGCTCTCATGCGAACGGCTGATTTATGGCTGGGCGAAGACGTCCGGCTATATGACCCGCCTCTCCAACTCTCGTCGGCATTGTTGGGAGCAGGCGTTTGGCTCATTGCGGCCTGTCGTCCGCATCACTCTCTAACGCGAGAGTGTTGCCCCTTCTACGCCATCTGGGATGTGCCGGAAGCGGTTTCGGTGCGAGATTCCCGGGCAGAATACGTGGCTCTCATTAGGATGGATGAGCCAGGACGTCATGGTTGGGCGAGGACGTCAGGCCCAATGTGGTCCCGGTTCTAATTCTCGTTGGCTTTGTTGGGAGCAGGCGTTGGGTTCAGTGAGACCTGTCGTCCGCATCACTCTCCGTCGCGTGAGTGTTGCCCCTTTTTCCGCCGCTTGGATAGGTTTCGGTGCAGGTTTCGGAGTGTGTCGCTGGTGCCTGATTTCGAGTCATCATGGCTCTCGTGAGAATGGCTGAGGGAGGACGCTATGGCTGGGCGAGGGCGTTGAGCTCTATGAAGCTCCGTTCCCCGTTTCTCGTTGGCTCTGTCGTGAGCAAGCATAGGGCTCAGCGAGGCCTGTCGTTCGTCACACTCTCTAACGCGACAATGTAGCCCCTTCTACGCCATATGCCTTGTGCCGGAAAACGACTCGGAGCGGGTTGCATGTGCAGTATTCTGCGTCATCGTAACTCTCATGAGGATGACTGAACGAAGAAGTTATGGCTGAGCGAAGACGTTATGGCCGAGCGAGGCTGTCGGGCTCAACGAGGCCCGTCGCACGTGGGGTTCTTTACAACGAGAGCGCCGCTGTTCGGTCATTTGATGGTTCGAGAACAGGGCGTGGCATTTTGGCCCGGACCCCTTCGTTGGGTGCCATCCGGTGGGGCGCACCAAGGAACCCCCCGTCGACTTGCAGTGAGAGATACTCCACTGCTGGTTAACCCTTCGATCTCGACAGCAGGACCGATTCAACGGAAAACGGTTTACAGCACCTTCCTGTTCTCCGGGTACCGAGCTCTCCATGGCTTGCGTCCCGATCGTGTTTAGTCAATTCCATGAAAATCGTTGTCTTTTTCTCAACGCTTACTACCGCGGCAACCCTGTGGCGCAGCTCCGTGGTCGATGCAGTTATTCATCCTCCCCATCTTCTAACACAAAGGAAATGGAAGGGATTCTGCGCATCCCCGTTTATTCGTTTAACGCATAGGCTGTGGCGCTTGAGTGGAGCATAGTAAAGGCCCATAGCCCTATAAAATCGCCTCTTCCCTGCCTGCATTCCTTTTGAGGCTGCAGCACCGGAGCTCGCATGCATGCCTGCAAAAGTCGATAAGCAGTGGGTCGCAAAACTTCCAGCACATTTCTCAAGTCGCATTTGATTAGAGGTTATGCCCTTACCTTCACCATTCCTGGCTCGCGTCTCGCGGATGGGGGAGAGTTTAGAGGAATTGATTCGACGGTAAATCGAATGGATGAAGCGTGTCGGCATATCCTTATTACATAAGCTCGGCCCTTAACGCCTGATTCATATTCATCGGTCGCGTTGCAAGATGGTCGAGTAGAGCATATAATGGGAGGCGAGAGTCTCTTAGCGGGAGTTTCAGAGGCGAAATCGTTGAGTTGAAAAGAACCATGTCGTACATCAACCAAGAGTGGCGCACATCGTGCATGAGAACCTTGTCGTCGCTCTCCGACAAAGCCCCGCACCCAGGTCGACAATGCACCTTCATAGTAATTCCTCGACTACCCAGCAGTAACCCGGGATGTACGCCAAACGACCATAAATACGTTCCAGCTTCCCACGAGAACCAGAAGATGCGATGGCTGCACTTTTCAATGCATCCGATACCCTTGGTTTCTTAGATGGTTTGGAAGCGAAGCTGGCGACTTACAGCGGAGATGAGGTTTTATTGTTGGAAGAGGGCGTCTGATAGGGCCTCAAGAGCACTAAACAAAAGGCCAGACTGAAATATTTAGCCTTGGATGGCGGACTTTGATCACAACGAAAGCTCATAATCCCGTTAGAGGCTCCGACTGTTGCCTCTGCTTTTCGCTTTGCCGAGGCCAAATTTAGTTGCTAAAACGAGTTGACTTTCCCGCGTAAGCATTCTCCGCCATCAACCTTACTTTCCCCCCTCCGTACAAAACAGCGCAGATGACAATTTAAAAGTTTTTGCACAACCACACGTCAAGGTTTAGGGCAAGGTCGGCCAGCTTGGGGAGCACGATTTAGGGCAATAATGCGTGTGAAATCTGATTGATGTGAAAGAGTACCTTGCTTCAGCTTACGCTCAGTTTGCCATCATGACATCTTCTTGCTCTTCCTGACCGCTGCGCGATCTCTAATCCAAAGCCAGGGTTTAAGGAAGGCTGGGTTGGCCATGTCAATAGAGACGGGTTTGGCGCGGTGCGCCTCGATATCGGCGAGTTCCTTTGATTCCATCTGTGAGGAAATGGCTGGAGGAAATGCAATCGATATTGACATCTTCATAGCCTGCAAGCACTCAAATCAGAAACTCCGGGTGAGATACAACCACTTGGTCTTTTCCAGCTATGGAGCAGCCTGTGGCCTCACCGGCCAATGGCCAAAAGAACCATCGTCTTCGTGGTTCGAGTCCCTGTTCTGCGCGTTAGTTAATCTCACGCTAATTCCTTCTCCTAAGCCGTTAGTACGAGATTGGCTAAGGCTCAGAAAAGGGGCCCTAACAATGAAAACGGCGGTGTTATCAGGCATTGGCCTGTGAGCTCAGATACTGCGCCAGGACTGGAGATGATCTCGAGGACTCGTTCCTAGATGCCCATTTGGCAAACATTCACCACCGTGATGCAAGCCGTATATCCTCAATAGTCTCCTACCGAGTGCCGGGACGCCACTCGTCTCGTTGATGATCTACTTCAAGCACTTGGTACACAGGAACGCGCCCTTTTGCTACCTGTCGATAGCTCACTCCGCAAGGCCTTTCGGTCCGGGATCACGCCCAACCAACCACACCCTCGCTTCCTCCGCGATATCGACCTCCTTCCCTCCCGATAGGACCTTCGATATCATCTTCTCTCACGTCGAGCCGATGATCGCTGAATACTAGGCTACAGGCCTGTTGCAACATGAATCCGGACACATTGATGCGGGCATGCCTGATAACAAGCAAAGTGAACATTTCTACCGTTCTCTCGCCTACCATCGGTGAGATTAACGCAGCTTTCCCTTCTTTAATCGGCCCCGTTGAGACCGATGACTACCTCTGTTGGATGTGATGCGGTTTTCGATCATTTTCGCTTGCGTCGTCTCGTCGTCGGGTCTGGTCCTTATCACCCAGTTGTTGGCTTCACTGGCGCATTGTATACTGTACGCGCGTCAATGTCCCTTGTTACGGCAATTTATCATGGCCAGTACCCATCCATTCTCAGTCCTTCTACTGCGTGCTGACGTGCCCGCGTTTAAGGTCCCTCGTTGCGTGTCTTCTCTCTCTTCGAGTACCTCTCGATATTGACGTCTTTGTAGCTGCGACGATGGCCTGGGAATTCGTGGCCTGACGTTCACCTAGCTTATATTCATTGGAATTTTGTCAACGCCGGGTCAGACTATCATCACCCAGTTTTAAGCCTCGGTAATTAGTCTTAGACTATATGCACGTCAACGACCATTTTCACGCCCTTAACACACGGTGAGTACTTGATAATCGTGTACCTTGACCTCGATGCCAACGAGCCGCGTTCAAGTCTTAGACTTGTCGCAAAATTTTTTTTTTTTTTTGTTTTCTCTTTGATGTCAACTTGTAATTGACGCTCTTCCAGTTGAAATAGCCAGCCGGTTTTGTTGATTTTCAACTAAACTCGCCTTGTTTCTTTCTGCGTCTGTAGGTGTAAGTTCCCATGCGGCGGTTGCATGGCAGTGCTGAACTGTGTCGATAGGTCGTCGAAGAGTGAACCTCATGGTTGTCTCTTTTTGGTTAGAGATCGTGAGCTTGAATTTTCAGTCCATCGCCGGAGTGACCGAGAGCAACTGGCATATCATGTTTGTCGACTCGCTCCGCTCTCCAAGATGCACTGTCTTTGTACGCCTGATGCCCTTCTCAACTACAACCCCAATAGAAAGAGGGTAAAAGAATCCGCACATAATGGGTAAGTACGCCAATTGGTTAACGCCAAAAATCAACCGTCTTCTTCCTATAAATCAAGGATTAAGGGTAGAACAAAGCTCTCAGTTTCTATCCAACAATGTGCAGCCCTCGCACTTCGGGATATTCAATACCACTTCGGGAAACTCACCCGCAACTAGAGCCGCGCAACTAACCGCTTAGTATTTGGAGTCAACGTCGTACTCTAAACGTACGTTGACGAATCGAGCTCGGCTGCAGCTGTACCGTGCTCCACTCAACTCGCGACCAAAGTGTTCCTCAACTTTGACGACGGCGGTGCCGACTAGCAACCCTAGCAGTCGTAGGTGGAGATATTTATTTTGATGGTGATCTTCCTGGTCAACCTTTGGATTAGAGTTGCTGTGTGAGCTTTGACATTAGCGGGCGATTTAAGGGAGGGGTGACAGATAACAGCGGCTTATGGAATCTGGACCCACAGTGCAAACTGGAGCTGAGCAACGGCGTGGTTGTCCAGCTGGTCCCTGTCTTGCTGCGGCAGATGCAGAGAACCCATGCACGAACGAACACTTGGTGGCTCGGAATAGTTCTCGCTGCAAAGCCTTCTGATTACCATCCTCGTATTTCAACATGTTATCGGCCAACTCTTGATTGCATCGATCGTCAAAAACGACTAAATACGTGCATTTAGGCATGCGGATGTGCCATCAATCAACTCGGTGTTTGTTGGGATCCTATACGTTTGTATATAAGTGCACATTTGGCGCCTGCACCTGAGCTCGAGACTGTACTTCAGCGATTCTGAACCGTGTTGATGTTTCTCCAAGGTGTCGAGAAATGTGCACTGCGGGCACTGGTATTTCACCTGTTTGCCGAAAGGCTAACGAACAGGGTGTGACCACACTTAGCTATACGCCTTCCCCATCCTGAAGACCACCACGCTGGTGTGAGAGCCCAAATTGCCGAATCGCGGCTGGCCTGAAACGAAGGCCCCAAAACAAAGCAGAGTAAACGCATTAAATTAAAGCCCACTTGACGTAACCCTCATCTGCTCGAGCTTCTTCAACACCTCCCCACGCCGTTCCTTTCCTTTATCTCAACCCGGACGATGATCCTGTGGTCAAGCATAAGCGGGATGTTACAAGGTCTCTGAATTTAAACACCCGTAGCTCGTAGAGCGACACATTTTAATTCAATTGATGCCACTGAAGTGATACCCTCAACTTCCTGTTTATCTTCCCGTGTTCGCTATTATTGGTAGTTATCGACAGAAATCGTCTGTCCCTGGGCCTGCCTGGCGTTGGAGGGCCGCGACGGACATCGGGCGGCGGAAGCTGACTAATTGACGGTGATGGGAAAATTCCTTACCAATGCTGTGCGCATTTATGGTTCACTCAAGGGTTGTATCAAGGACCCGCTATTTAGACGAAGCCGCAGGCCATTTCCTGACGTTCAAGCAGTTCTTTGGCAACCTATTCCCCCAATACCTTTCTTTCCCTCCCCAGAGACAAGTAGCGTCCCCACCCTTCTACAGCCCTCGGGTCCAAGGCTCGCGCACATAACTGGGATCGTGTAGAATCTGGTCGCTCGATTTTTCTTTGTGAAAATGTATGATGTTGTGTTTGAAGTACGTCCAGGCCCCATTTAGCTTTCGTGCTTGATGGACTTTTAACTTCTTGCAACAGGCTTGTACCACCCAATCTGGGCAAAAAGTCAGCGACATGGTCGACTGGGGGTTGGTGCAACCTGTCTTTTGCCCCGCCAGCTTTGATCTATCTCCTTTACTCAAGCGCGCCGTCGAGTCCGACCACGATGGCTACACAGAGCCGTTCGACTACGGCGAAATCAGCGTTCTCAACCTTCCGTTGGACGGTAAACGCCCTGCTTCAATCTTAGAGCCCATTCAAGCCTCGGGAGGTCCTCAAAAGCGTGTCAAGCGTAGCCACACCCATAGACAAACGAAACGAAAGGAGATGGTCATTCAGGATGGTCATCAGGCTACAGCGAAGGTTGCTACAGCAAAAGGTCTTTGTGATTTGATGAATGAGGCAGGGCAGGTCGCAATTCAGGCAGCAATTCGGCTCGAGGAGCTTCCTGCATCCTCATGTGGGTACCGTGCATTGTCTAAAGGCTCCAACAAGCCAGGTGTTCATACGGTGGAGTACTACAAAGGCCTTGGTTACAAGATTCTGAAAAATGACGGAACGTAAGTTTGATGCTCCCTTTAACAACATTGCGATCTGACGAAAATCCATTATAACCTAGCAAGACATTCCCAATCACTGACACCAGTACCAACCGGGTGTTCGCCGTAATCGTTGGCATGCCAAAAAACGACCCGACCTTTGACGCATCCTGCGAGGAGGCTTTTAAGGCCATGCAACATACCGAACAGACCGAAATCTTCAGCCATAAAGAGATTCACCATCCACGCGGGAACTACAAAGTAATCAACACGGGCATTACCCGAGGACCTGGCTCCAATGCTCCATGCAACCTCAACAACGGGCCTCACTCAAACGCGGTGCAAGTGCTGCTAAGCAATCCGCACTTATGTCGCCTTGCGACTTACGGCAGCGGTGAGCCCGTTAATCTCAGCTTATTTGATCTTGCGTCTCATCGATTGTGCTCCAGCTGCGTTCTCCGTCTGGGCACCTGACTTGTTCCGATACTACAAATCCCGCCTCGACCCACTGATGCAAAAATTCAAGCACCTCAAGAAAAATTTTGAAAAGAGCATCTTTACCTCCGCCGCATTCAATTTCGGACCCAACGTATGCACGTTCTCTCACCGAGACTGTATGAACTGTCCCTTTGGGTGGTGTGCCATCCAGAGTCTCGGGCACTTCGACCACACTCTTGGGGGACACTTGGTCCTCGAAGACCTGAAGCTGATGATTGAATTTCCGCCTAGGTGCCTGATACTTATCCCATCTGCCGTACTCACCCACGCAAATACGCCCATCCAAGAAGGAGAAAGTCGCGCCTCGTTCACTCAGTACTGCGCCGGGGCTCTTTTTCGTTATGTGGACAACAAATTCATGACCCAAGATGAGCTTCAAGCTTCTGTTACAAAGGAGGAATTCGAGGCGAAAATGAAGGAAAAGGAGACACGATGGCAGAATGGTTTAAAGCTTTTTAGTACTCTTGATGGCTTACTGGAGCGTGCGAAGGCCTTTGCATCTCAGACGGAGATGGCATTGGAGGAGGGGCAGTTGTAGTTACTTGATATCCCGAGGAGCGGAGATAAAATTCAGTACTTCTTGGTAGGCGATGCATACACGTGAGAGCGTTTAGCTGAACATCCTTTCTCAAACCTCATTGTAGTTTCGTCGAGCCTCACCATTCATGTAGAGCACTGTGAAACGCTCGCAGCCTTGCGATTCTTTCCTGACTTCCCAGAGCTTACGTTGCCGAGACTTACCAACTGCTCGACGAGCAGCGATTTTCCCTCGATAAACCCCTTGTTGACGACCAACAGAGATATCACGCCATTCCAACTTGTCAGTTCCCTTTAGTTGGGGTATGGTTAGGTGGAAAAGTAAGTATTGGGCGTTATTAATGCGCATTGTACGGGATATCTGGCATTTTCAGGACATCTGACATTTTTTTAGCGTGATGGGTCGTTCGCTTCCGGTTTCATTCATGGGACTCAATTACGAACTAAAACGTGGCGTGGGCTCAAGCGCTAAGGGGCGGTGGATATTCTGGGCCAAATAACCTGAAATAACGCAAGCTAACGCGAGTTCACCCGAGGCGGGATTTCTGATCGTTTGCGCTGTCCCGACAACCGATCGTGAGCCGATCAACGATGACTGGGAAAGTATCACTCATCCATCATCAAACCAAAGACAACGTACGCAAGTGGTTTTTTCGTCCGTCACCCTCCTTTCTCTCTCGCGTATGCCATGCAACAGCTGACGGGTTCCAGACTTTGTACCAGGAGTCCCCGTTGAATTGCGTTCGCATTGTTCAGCTTCACCTTCTCTAAAGGACCGTGATGATGCACCTGGCCTTGGAGGTTCTGGCACGGCGCCGGCGCTGGGTTCAACGCGGCCCAGCGTTTGTGGCGTTCTCAAAAACGAGGGCGTCGTCGCAGTGCGCTGACACCAAGGGACCAATACATGCTCAACCCCAATGCCTTCGTCGCAGTTTGATGATTCTCCAGGACTCTGGCCACGTCGCCATCCCTTGGGCTTGCCACATACCTCCGCGCGGTAGTCTATCTTACCCGAGTATTTTTTTTCGCAAGCCTGTCCGACATCCTGGACGCCCCAGCACAGCAGTCAGGCTCAACGCGGCCTGGCTTCTGCCGCATCCTCTAGCACGAGGGTGTGGTCGCTCGAGGCCTAGGTTTTTTTTTTTTTTTTTTTTTTTTTTTTGGGGTTTTTTTTTTTTTTTTTTTTTTTTTTTTTTTTTTTTTTTTTGGGTTTTTTTTTTTTTTTTTTTTTTTTTTTTTTTTTTTTGGTGGAGCTTGTGTATATACACGGGTTCGGGGCAGCGACGAAACTCGCCCCCTTCGCCAGCTAGGTATGATGGAATAGGACATATAGTCCCCACCCCGGGGAAATCCTTTTACGGACGCCAGTTGGGCAGTGTGAGACTCGAAGGTTAGCCCGGGTGAGAGACTCGGGGTACCTCAATACTCACTAAAACCCCGGTATTCCGATGGTATTTAAGTGACTCTTCCAGCTTTTTCTTGTTGTCGACGATGCCTTCCCATGTGGTGAGGCAGAGGGGGGCTGGTATAGATTTCGTTTTATATTTTGTCTCGTCTGAAGCCATGATGTCGAGGGTAAGTTTCTGGTTCAGGGCGTGGATCAGTTTGTTTTCGGACTCGGACTTAGTTGGGGTGTTAGCTGGGTTTCCTTCGTGTTCGATTCTCCACTTGCAGCGCTGGGTCCAGATGATCCAGGCGGCTTCAGCGGTTATTATTGTGCGGAGTCGGTTTCTTCCTTCTGTTTTGGAGGGGGGGCTTTTATCCTTGTTGTTTGGGAGGCAGCATGTGAGTAGGTCCCCGATGTTGTTCGGGGGTGTCCATGTTATTTTACCTTTGTTTAGTATTCTTTTTACTATCGGCCATATGAACTTTTGGCCTGAGGCGTTACATTTCGTGAAAATGTGGGTTTGATCTTCGAGGGTATTGCATTTCGGGCATTGTGCTCGATCCGAAAGGGTGGGGCTGCGGGCGAAGATGCTGTTGGGGGTTAAGGCGTCGTTCGCTAGTCTCCAAAGGAAGGCAAGTAGTTTTTTGGTGTTGAGGTGCTTGCTTCGGAGGGCGGTCCATATTGTTTCATCTGAGGGATTGATTCCTAGTGTTCTTCGCGCGTAGGCTCGGGCGTCGTTGAGGTTTTGTTTGGTTTGGTTTTTTTCTGGTGGTGGGGATTTTCGGCGGTCGTGCTCGAGGATCGCGCGGTATAGGGAAGCTTGTGTTGCCGCTTGCAGTCTCAGTCCTGTTACTAGGTTGTGGTCTAGGTCGTGTAGTTGTGATCTGGGGGGGCGGGGGAGGTTGAGTGCAGTTTTGGCCGCTTGTAGGGTTTTTGCTATTTTCGTGGGGTCGGTTTTGTCGTTGTGCTCTCTGAGGATTGTTAGTCCTCTTCTCATTCTGAGGTTCGCGAGTAGGATTCTGTTCGGCGTGCGGTTTTGGAAGCCTTTCCAGTCGTTGTCCTCTAGGTCTTGGAGTTTGGTGGTGAGGATCTCGATTAGTGTTGTGGATTTTGTGTGGATCGTGAGGTCGCTGTTCAGGTTTTCTTTCCGTATTATCCATAGGGCGCTAGTGATCAACACGGGTTACCGGCGGGTAACTTCGGGCCGACCCGTACCCGTACCCGCTGCGTATCCTACCCGCTTA